>JAGSMX010000096.1:0-24018 GCA_029286785.1 Meandrusa payeni | reverse complement strand
GGCAACGTTTCTCCCAACTCCAACCAAAAAAGTACCCGGAAAATAAAACTGGAAAACTTCTGCACTGGTATGTACCAGGCCGAACTGTTTGCCATCCAAGAGGCGGCACGGTTCGCACTCGGGGATCCTGCGCGGACCTTCCATCTATAGCGACTCGAGAGCGGCCCTGCAAACGGTCAGTATCAGCACAACTCTCTACACCCCGTGGCTGCAAATGCGAGAGAGTTAATAAGCAGAACCGCAGAAGAGAAGGGCAAGAAACATAACATTAAAATGGATAAAAGCCCATGCAGGGAATACAGGAACGAGAGAGCAGACCAATTAGCGAAAGAGGCCGCTTTGCAAATAAAAAGAGAGCTGACTATTACTTGAATGTCCGGTTTCACCGTCAAGCGATTGATCCGCCTGCTGTCGCTTGGGGAATGGAACAGGAGATATAGTGAGCGTAACGGCCAATGAATACCAAAATGTTCTTCCCGGATCCGATAAGATACCGTACAATTAGAGATTAAAACCTGATCACGTGCTGATATTATGGTCATGCAGTTCTCGAGCATTTGCATCGTTTCAAATGCAAGGAGATTCCGCATGTCCCTGTGGATCAAAATATATGAAAATGTAGAGCATATATTAATAGAATGCCCCAATCTACGGAAGGGAAAGATTTGAATTGGAAATGGAAATAAAACAAACATAAAAAGAGAAAATATAAATGAAATAATAATAGATAAGACAAAAGGCAACGTTTCTAAAATATTAAAACGGCCAGCGTGACGACGTGTCCACAGTGTGGCCACATTCATCGCACGCCTGTCCGTCCTGTACTGCTGCCACTACGCAAGTACAGATAGCCCCGAAGCAGCCGTGCCCCGTGAGTATCTGCACCAGGCGGAACTTGAGACCTGCAATCCCTTTTGAGCCAGTCTCGCCAACACCGGTCGGACGGCTTCCACCGTTAGGCGACCGTGCAACGGGTTTAGGAGCCGCTGCTCCCAGCGCCGAAGCACGTCACCTTTCAGCCTCGCGGCGCCACCTCCTCTCGTCTTCTGGAGACGGATGCTCGCCCTGTTTAAGCGACGCGCTTCCGCTGCCAGTAGACGCGCAAGCGACTCGGCCTCGAGTTCCCACGGCGGCGTCCCAGCACGCCTCGAAGGAGACGGTGCGGTAACCGCGTATCACCTGTATGGCTACGCGACACGCTGCGGTGATCGCAGCAATGTCAGGCCACGGGCTGACAGGTCTGCAGCCCAAATGGGTGCCCCGTACAACGCCATCGACCGCACCACCCCGGTGTACAGTCGCCGACATCGGACGCTAGGGCCCTCCTAGGTTCGGAAGAAGTCAATTCAAGGACCCGGCGGCTCGAATGGTTTCGGGCCCAATTGCCGAAAGTATTGTCGAACTTCCATCTGCCGTCGAGGACGAGTCCCAAGCAATTTCAGAGAAGTACCGACGGCGATGGAAGTCCCACCGACTATCAACTCAGACCAGGCGGAGGGCGTTCCGAGCGTCGTGGAAGCACAATGCCTCACACTTGCTCAGCGCCACCTCCAGTCCCACCGCCTAATGCGTTCGACGACTTGGGCTACCCTGCAGTCGCCAATACGCGCGTCTTTCCTAAAGGTGCGTCCGCGAGCCGTCATTCAGGTGTCGTCGGCGTAACAAGTCACGTCGACTCCCCTGAGGTTGGCTCCGCGTAGCACCGAGTCGTAACCGATGTCTCCACAGGAGCGGCCCAAGGACCGAACCCTGCGGAACGCCGCACGACACTCCGTGCCGACACCACTCGTCTCGCGTCGGGTACCTAACGAATCGTTCCGAGATACTCCCCGATCGTCCGTCTCAGGTACGTCGGTATCCCGAACTCGACCAGAGCCGCGGTGTGATGGTTCTTTTCACGGTAAGGTAAGTTAACGCATTGGCGATGTCGAGACACCGCCAACACCACACCACCGCGAGACACCGCGTCTTCCGCGAGGCACCTGACCCTTGCGATCGCATCTACGGTCGACTTGCCTCGGCGGAATCCGAACTGATGGTCGCTCAGATCCGGTCCAGTCTCCTCCAGGCGTCGAATGAGGCGAGCTGGTACGCTAACGCGCTCGAAGAGCTTGCTCACCTCGTCCAACAGCACGACGGGCCGATACGAAGACGGGTGGTGTATCGTCCGCTTTCCCACCCTTCTTTAGCAGCAACGCTTCCCCGTCTTCCAAATACGTGAAATGGCCCCGCTTCAGACACGCCGTGAATGCGATCGTGTCCATGGTGGTGGTCTAACGCACCTGAGCCTAAGGCCCAGGCGCGACCGGGTATACTGTCGGGCCCAGGAGCGTGCCTGACACGCATCCTTTTTATGGCCGCTGACAGTTCCCTTCGCTAACTTCCGGTGCGTCGTCCGGTTTGGAGAGGCATCTCTACGGCCCCCACGGGACACATTCGCCAATGATGGAAATAGTGCGCGAATCGTCCGATCGAGAAGTTCCGGCGGCAGAGGCGAGTCAGTGGAGGCCGCCATGGGCGCAGCTTTGCCGCACCCTCTTGTACGGTTTCCCGTACGGGTCAGCCTCCAAGGACTCTTAACATCTCTACCTCCGAAGCCTTCTTCGCTTCCAGAGATCGCGTTCACCAGTTCCATCACGTTGGCCCTATGTCTT
This sequence comes from Meandrusa payeni, assembly GCA_029286785.1. NCBI lineage: Eukaryota > Metazoa > Arthropoda > Insecta > Lepidoptera > Papilionidae > Meandrusa > Meandrusa payeni. The sequence goes on along the minus strand of JAGSMX010000096.1, from coordinate 21,364 downwards.
ACAGAGCCGCTCCTCTCGGCCGGGTCGCGCCTTCGTCGGCGTCGACACCTGTGGTATTTTACGTCGGCTCGCCACGCAAGCGCTGGCAGCCGTCCAGACCCGCCGTCCACCAGTACAGCATGCCCTGGAGGAAGGCGCACTCCGGCGGTACGCTCAATGTCACACACGTGCGACATGGCTTCCACGAGTCTCTCCGCTTCCCCTTCGACGTCATCTGCTTCCCCCGAGTCGAGTCGTGCGGCGAGCTCGCCCCCAGGGTGGCTGTTGGCTTAGGCCACGTCGGGCGCACCCGTAGCCCGCTCATAGCACTCCCCGTTGGAGCGGGACTTCAGTCACTGAGACCGAAGTCAAGAGGAAGACAACCTCTCAAATTACCCCCAATCCCAAGGTACGACGTGCCGAGGGGATGAATGGCCAAGGGGATTGGTCATTAGCGTCCAAAGCTGTGGATCAGCAATCTATAAGCACCATGATAAACAGTTCTAAAGACATGAGTCCCCAGGTGGGTCCCAGCCATATGGCTGGGGGAATCCCACACGGTGCCCAGCACCGTCTGCCTCCGCGTACCTGGGGTGGGCAAAACCGTTATCGGAGGACACCGGTGCAACGACGGCGAGCCACGTAGGAGCAGGCAAAGCAGCGTCCCCAGATGACGCCGCCAGCAGTTGTGAAGAGCCGCGACCCAAGACGGGCGCAGGCAAACACGGATTGACAGGCTGCGCCACGCGCGCCCACGCCAGCCGCGCTTCCAGAAGCGAGTGGTGCTGGAGCGCTTGAGCATCGAGAAGAAGTAGCGGGGCGATGTCATCATGACCCCGCTGCTCAAAATAGGTGATGTAAAGAGGCCGCATCAGACTGTAGCCTCGATATCACTGAGGAGGTGGCGCGTGGCCCCGCTTCTGGCAGGACCGCCCAGTGATGATGGGGTGACCGCCTCGGAGACGAGGACAGCGGAAACGTCGTGGGCGCCCGGCCTACGACTGGCCAATACGTGGGCTACGGCAAAGCCAAAGCCGCGTTGAGGCCGAGAGGCGCAAGGAGTGGAACCCGCTGAAGAAGAGTTGGTTGCGTTGGCAGCGAAGTACCGTCGGGCGAGGGAGAGGAGACTCTCCACTGTTTCGCTGGAGCCAGGTAGGCTCCGGACGCAGAGACGGCTGCAACGCTGCAACATCAGGTGGTAGATGACGTTGCGCCGATCACGGTGATCGCCAACAAATCTAATAACCTGAAGTCTGACCTGGCACGGGACCTGAAGGCGGCTGCAGCCTCCGTAAAGGCGGCTGTTGCGGCAATCGGGCTCGTACCGAGTCGGACGAAACGCGCCTACTCGCAGCAGAGAACGCCTGTCTGCGCGCGCGCGCAGAGGTGGCTGATTTCCGTAAGGAATTGGCCAGCCCAGGGCGCAATTCGACGAGAGGGAGCGGCGGGAACGTCCCGCGCCCTCCCCACATGCGGACGTCGGAGAGGAACTTCAAGAGGGGACGACTCGCTGGCGAAGAGGAAGCGGTCCACCGGTACCGTTCGCCCCGAATCGGCCTCAGTGCCGATCGAGGAGATATGCCGGACAGTGATGCTGCAGGTGCACCATGGTCTCTGGCCCGCTTGGCATCGCTGGAGGATCGCCTCCTACCGGGTGAATACGGCTGCCGTTAGCGTAGCTGCGCGACTGGAGGCTCCAGCCGCCAAGAACGCAGCGCCCAAAGCGGCCATAGAAGTTGCCAACCCTGTTCCCCAAACCCCTAAGGGTAAGGGGAAAGGGAAAGGCAAAAGAGCAGGCCGGCGGAAGAAGTTCCGTTGAAGAAAAGGCTTTCAAGCCTGCGCTCGCGCCACTCCACTGGAGGAGGCGTGGAACGTAGTGGCGAGAAAGCCAAAGAAGATGACCGCCGCCGCCCGCAGCAGCAAGCGCCGAGACGGCAGAACGGGGAGGCAAGAGCCAGAAGCCGCAAAGCCGCGTGCCCCACGGGCCGCGGCCGTAGTGGTGACTTGGAGCCTGAGAGTCGACGAAGGGCGTCACGTACGCCCGTCATCGCCCAGGCGAAGGAGAGGGCGAACCTGCCGAACTCGGGATAGCCGGGCTTCGGTTCAGGACGGCGACTGGTGCGCGCATCTTAGAGGTGCCCGGCATCAACAACGGCGAGAGGGTTTATTAATTCCCGCAAGGAGACTCCGGGAGTCTCTGGGCGAGGGGATCGTGCGCATCGCCAGGCCGGTCAGGTGCGTCGAGTTGAGGGTCTCAGGACCTCGACGACTCGGTGACGAGCGCAGACGTTGTAGCAGCGGTGGCGCGGGTGGGGGTTGTTCGGCCGACCAGATTCGGTCGAGCGTCGTCAAACTCGCCGCCTCCGGTCTCGGGATGGTGCTCGCACCGTCCCGTAGAAGCTGCGAAAAAGTGGTGAACGGAGGCAGACTGGTAGGTGGCTGGGTGTCTGATAGCATACCGCTGCGGAATGATCGGCCACAAGGCGGCTAATTTGTATCGCCAAGCCGCACCGCAACACTGCAGTGCGGCCGGAAAACGGCCGATCATGATGTGGCGGTGTAAAGTGCGGGAAGGGGCGAGCCGTCAAGGCGACACTGTCCACTCTTCCGGCACGGCCACCAAGAATGCGAAGGTAGGCGGCAAGCGCAACGGAAAGGCCTGAGAGCCTCCGAAGCGGGAAGGGGCGCTGGGCAATGAGTAAGCCTGCGCCTGAGGAGAATAAAATGTCCGTCGAATAACGATGGACATCGTTTCTCCAGGTGAACATCAACCACTGCGCCAGAGCTCAGGACCTTCTGTACCAGAGCATGGCGGAGCGGTCGATCAACGTTGTAGTGGTCAGCGAGCCGTACTACGTTCCCTCCCGGGATAACTGGGCGGGGACCTAGACGCGACGGTGGCCATAGGCACTGTGATCGCTGAACGGTTCTCCCAACTTAGAGTTGGTAGAAACGCGTCGCCATGCTGCAGGAGGGTATGGATACGCTGGTGGTGGGAGCATACTTCTCGCCGAACCGCAGTAGCCGAATTCGAGCGGCTGCTCGACAGAGTAGGTGCACTCATTGGTCGCAACGGGTCGGCACGTATTCTCTTCTGCCGGGGACCTCAATGCCAAGTCTTGAGGCAAGTGCCTGTATTGAGCGCGCGCGCGCCGCACTCGAGGAGTTTGCGATCGCGCCGGGTTAGTCGCTCAATCGGGGGTCGACGAACACGTGCGTGCGGAAACAGGGCGGTTCCATAGTGGACGTAACGTTCGCAGGAGACGCCCTGGCCCGCCGTATCGGGGATTGGGAGGTGCTCGAGAGCGTGGAGACACTGTCGGATCATTTGTACATCCGATTCAGTTCCGCGGCTCCGGGTACGCCGACCGATCCTAGTCGACCCTTGATCGGGGACGGCACTCGTTGGGCGTTGAAGCGTCTGATCGTGACCTCCTTGAGGAGGCGGCATTGATCGAGGCGTGGGTACGCGAAGGGAGGAAAGGGCAACGGGCCCTTCGTTAGGTTATTAGTTAGGTTTTTTTTTTTTTTTTTTTTTTATTTACGTGTAACAAAATGCAGGTGCACACCCCGAAGCCATAAGGGCCGGCGACGGCGGTAGTGTCGGCCCAACCGACTAAAAATCTTCACACGGTATTCCCCATACGACCATGTATGTGGGGTCACGGGATAACATCCCACAGTTCTTCCGCAATCCCCGGCCGCGCCCGTACTCCGGCCCTACCAGAGTAGTGAGAAGCACCCCCTTAGACAATTACTACACTGCGGCGCGTCGAATACAAACGCGCCGCCATCGTTCCCTGTGGGAAACCCCTCTCCGAGGGGGCGCCGGATCATCGGTCTACATGTCGGTCGCGACGCCAGGTTCCTCGGCCTGGGTGAGGCATTCGGCGGTCTTTGTGGCTCGGCCCCGCCTGTTGGCGATGGGCCTTCTATGCACTTCGACCGTCTTGCCTCCTTGTGGCACCCGTCCCTTAGGATCGTTCGGTATCCCGCTCGCGACATAATAGAGTCGCAGAATCGTCTACCGCATCCCATGACGCCTCGCTACCGACCATGGAACGAACCACAGCCGGCAGTGAGGTCACTCCCCATTGCTACGAGCGCGGCCCTATCCTCCCCCAGCGCGGGCAATTGGCCAAGGTGTAGGACGACGTGTCCACAGGTGGCTACATTCATCGCACGCCTCGTCCGTCCTACTGCTGCTTACTACGCGTACAGATAGCGCTCCCGAAGCAGCCGTGCCCCGTGAGTATCTGCACCAGGCGGAACTTTGAGACCCGCAATCCTTTTGAGCCAGTCCGCCAACACCGGTCGGACGGCTTCCACCGGGCGACCGTGCAATGGGTTTAGGAGCTGCCCAGCGCCGAAGACGTCACCAGCCTCGCGGCGCCACCTCCTCTCGTCTTCTGGAGACGGATGCTCGCCCCGTTTAAGGACGCGCTTCCGCCGCCAGTAGACGCGCGTACGACCGGCCGAGTTCCTGCACGGCGGCGTCCTGCCAGACGCCTGAAGGAGACGGTGCGGTAACCGCGTATCACCCGTATGGCTGATGACACGCTGCGGCATCGCAGCAACAGGCCGCGGGCTGACAGGTCTGCAGCCCATAAGGGTTCTGCACAACGCCATCGACCGCACCACCCCGGTAAAAGTCGCCGACATCGGACGCTAGGCCCTCCTAGGTTCGGAAGAAGTCGGCTCAAGGACCCGGCGGCTCGAATGAGCTTCGGGCCCAATTGCCGAAAGTGCTTTCGTCGAACTTCCATCTGCCGCCTGAGGACGAGTCCTGGGCACTTCCAGAGAAGTACCGACGGCGATGGAAGTCCCAATTGACTATCAACTCCGCACCAGGCGGAGGGGCGTTCCCGTGTCGTAGCTAATACCGCCTCACACTCTGCTCAGCGCCACCTCCAGTCCCAATCGCCTAATGCGTCTGACGACTTGGGCTACTCCTGCAGTCGCCAATACGCGCGCCTCCCCGTGCGTCCGCGAGCCGTCGATTTCAGGGTGTCGTCGGCGTAACAAGTCACGTCGACTCCTGAGGTTGGCTCCGCGTAGCACCGAGTCGTAAATCGATGTTTCACAGAGCGGCCCAAGGACGAACTCGCGGAACGCCGCACGATTACCCGTGCCGACACCACTCGTCTCGCGTCGGGTACCTAACGACCGGTCCGAGATACTCCCCGATCGTCCGTCTCAGGTAATGTCGGTATCCCGAACTCGACCAGAGCTGCGGGTGATGGTTCCCAACGGCAGTTGACAACGTAATATGATGCCGAGTGACACCGCCAACACCACCTCACCGCGAGACACCGCGTCTTCCGCGAGGCACCTGACCCTTTGCGATCGCATCTACGGTCGACTTGCCTCGGCGGAATCCGAACTGATGGTCGCTCAGATCCGGTCCACAGTCTCCTCCATGTGTCGAATGAGCGCGAGCAACAACGCGCCTGAAGAGCTTGCTCACCGTCCAATCGTTAACACGGTACCGGAGGCCGAAGACGGTGTATCGTCCGCTTTCCCACCCTTCTTTAGCAGCACCAGCTTCCCGTCTTCCAAATACGTGGAAACCGCCCCCGCTTCAGACACGCCGTGAACAGCGACCGTGTCCATGGCCCAACGGACCCGGAGCCAGGTTAGGTTAGGTTAGGTTAGGTTAGGTTAGGTTAGGCTAGGTTAGGCTAGGTTAGGTTAGGTTAGGTTAGGCTAGGTTAGGTTAGGCTAGGTTAGGTTAGGTTTTTTACGTGTAACAAAATGCAGGTGCACACCCCGAAGCCATAAGGGCCGGCGACGGCGGTAGTGTCGGGCTCCAACCGACTAAAAATCTTCACACGGTATTCCCCATACGACATGTATGTGGGGGTCACGGGATAACATCCCACAGTTCTTCCGCAACCCCGGCCGCGCCCGTACTCCGGGCCTACCTAGGAGGGTGAGAAGCACCCCTTAGCCAATTACTACACTGCGGCGCGTCGAATACAAACGCGCCGCCATCGTTCCTGTGGGAACCTCTCCGAGGGGGCGCCGGACCAACGGCCCATGTCGGTCGCGACACTTAGGTTCCCGGCCTAAGGAGGCATTCGGCGGTCTTGTGCTCGGCCCCGCCTGTTGGCGATGGGCCTTCTATGCACTTCTAACGCCCGCCCAGGCACCTGCCTTTAGATGTTTGGTATCCCGCGTTTCTGCGACATAATAGAGTCGCAGAATCGGTCTACCGCATCCCATGACGCCTCGCTACCGACCATGGAACGAACCACAGCCGGCAGTGAGAGGTCACTTAGCTGCCGCCAGCGCGGCCCTATCCTCCCCAGCGCGGGCAATCGGCCAAGGTGTAGACGACGTGTCCACAGCGTGGCCACATTCATCGCACGCCTCGTCCGTCCTACCGCTGCCATTGGCGCAGTACAGATAGCTCCCGGTGCTGGGTGCCGCCCCGTGAGTATCTGCACCAGGCGGAACTTGAGGACCTGCAATCCTTTGAGCCAGTCCGCCAACACCGGACGGACGGTTTCACCGTTAGGCGACCGTGCAACGGGTTTAGAACCGCTGCTCCCAGCGCCGAAGCACGTCACCTCAGCCTCGCGGCGCCACCTCCTCTCGTCTTCTTCTGGAGACGGATGCTCGCCCCGTTTGTGACGCGCCTGCCGCCAGTAGACGCGCGCAAGCGACTCGGCCTCGAGTTCCCACGGCGGCGTCCCGGCGACGCACGCCGCCTCGAAGGAGACGGTGCGGTAACCGCGTATCACCCGTATGGTTACGCCACGCTGCGGTGATCGCAGCAAGGCGTCATCAGGCCGCGGGCCGACAGGTCTGCAGCCCATATGGTGCCCCCGTACAACGCCATCGACCGCACCACCCCGGTGTACAGTCGCCGACATCGGACGCCAGGCCCTCCTAGGTTCGGAAGAAGTCGGCTCAAGGACCCGGCGGCTCGAATGAGCTTCGGGCCCAATTGCCGAAAGTGCTCGTCGAACTTCCATCTGCCGTCGAGGACGAGTCCCGCAATTTCAAAGAAGTACCGACGGCGATGGAAGTCCCACCGACTATCAACTCCGCACCAGGCGGAGGGGCGTTCGAGCGTCGTGGAAGAATAATGCCTCACACTTGCTCAGCGCCACCTCCAGTCCCAATCGCCTAATGCGTTCGACGACTTAAGCATTCCTGCAGTCGCCAATACGCGCGTTTCTAGCGCGGTGCGTCCGCGAGCTGCTCACAGGGTGTCGTCGGCGTAACAAGTCACGTCGACTCCTGAGGTTGGCTCCGCGTAGCACCGAGTCGTAACCGATGTTCCACAGGAGCGGGCCTAAGGACCGAACTCCTGCGGAACGCCGCACGATACCTCCGTGCCGACACCACTCGTCTCGCGTCGGGTACCTAACGAATCGGTCCGAGATACTCCCCGATCGTCCGTCTCAGGTACGTCGGTATCCCGAACTCGACCAGAGCCGCGGTGATGGTTCCCCACGGTAAGGTGTTGAACGCATTGGCGATGTCGAGACACCGCCAACACCACCTCACCGCGAGACACCGCGTCTTCCGCGAGGCACCTGACCCTTGCGATCGCATCTACGGTCGACTTGCTCGGCGGAATCCGAACTGATGGTCGCTCAGATCCGGTCCAGTCTCCTCCATGTGTCGAATGAGGCGAGCGTACAACGCGCTCGAAGAGCTTGCTCACCTCGTCCAACAGCACGACGGGCCGATACGAAGACGGTGTATCGTCCGCTTTCCCACCCTTTCTTAGCAGCACCAGCTTCCCGTCTTCCAAATACGTGGAAACCGGCCCCGCTTCAGACACGCCGTGAACAGCGACCGTGTCCATGGCTCCAACGGACCCGAGCTCAAGGTCTAGGCGCGACCGGGTATACCGTCGGGCTCCAGGAGCGGTGTCTTTGACACGCATCCTTTTATGGCCGCTGACAGTTCCCTTCGCTAACTTCCGGTGCGTCATCCGGTCGGGAGGATTCTACGGCTCCCCCACGGGACATTCGCCACTGATGGAAATAGTGTGCGACCGTCCGATCGAGAAGTTCCGGCGGCAGAGTGCGAGTCAGTGGAGGCCGCCAAGGGCGCAGCTTTTGCCGCACCCTCTTGTACGGTTTCCCGTACGGGTCAGCCTCCAAGGACTCTAACATCTCTACCTCCGAAGCCTTCGCTTCAGAGATCGCTTTCACCAATTCCATCACGTTGGCCCTATGTTCCGCATAGAGCCGCTCTCCTCGGCCGGTCGCGCCTTCGTCGGCGTCGACACCTGTGGTACTTCCATGTCGGCTCGCCACGCAAGCGCTGCGAAGCCGTCCCAGATCCGCTGTCCACCAGTGCACAGCACGTCTCGGAGGAGTATGCACCCGCGGCATGCTCACGTCACACACGTGCGACATGGCTTCCGCGAGTCTCTCCGCTTCCCTTCGACGTCATCTGCTTCCCCTAACGAAGGCCGCCTTTTCCCTCCTTCGCACCCACGCCTGATCAATGCCGCCTCCTCAAGGAGGTCACGATCCAGACGCTTCAACGCCCAACGAGGGCCGTCCCCGATCAGTGGGTCGACTAGGGCCGGTCGGTATTTCGAGGGCCGCGGAGACACTGAATCGGATGTACAAATGATCCGACAGTGTCTCCACGCCCTCGAGCACCTCCTAACTTCGACAGGGCCAGGGCGTCTCCTGCGAACGTTACGTCCACTATGCACGCCCTGTTTCTGCACGCACGTGTTCGTCGACCCCGATTGAGCACGACTAACCCGGCACCGATCGCAAACTCCTCGAGGCAGGCACTGCGCGCGCTCGTCACCGGGCACCCCACGCCTCAGACTTGGCATTGAGGTCCCCGGCGAAGAGAATACGTGCCGACCCGTTGCGACCAATGAGTGCACCTACTTGCCCGAGCAGCCGCTCGAATTCGGCTAAGCTGCGGTTCGGCGAGAAGTATGCTCCCACCACCAGCATATCCGCTACCTCCTCGTAACGTAACCCCGACCGCGTTCTACCAACTCTAAGTTGGGAGCCGTTCGAGGTCACAGTGCCTATGGCCACCGTCGCGTCTAGGTCCCCGCCCAGTTATCCCAGGAGGGAACGTAGTACGGCCTGCTGACCACTACAACATTGATCGACCGCTCCGCCATGCTCTGGTACAGAAGGTCCTGAGCTCTGGCGCAGTGGTTGATGTTCACCTGAGAAACTTGATGTCCATCGTTATTCGACGGACATTTTATTCTCCTCAGGCACTGAGCTTGCACTGTGCCCTCAAGCTTCCCGGCCGGGAGGCTCTGGCCTTTCCCTGCTGCGCTACCGGGCCTACCTTCGCATTTCAGGGCCGTGCCGAAGTGGACGGTGTCGCCTTGACGACTCGCCCCTTCCCGCACTTCTTTACACCGCCACATCTATGATCGGTTGTGCCCGGCCGCACTGCGTTGCAGTGCGGCTTGGCGGTACAAGTGGCCGCCTTGTGGCCGATCATTCCGCAGCGGTAGCACTCACCACTGCGGTCCCTTCCGGACGTGCACTTTGCTACCACGTGCCCCTTCTCGTGGCACCGGAAACAAAGCTTCGGCTTCCTCTCTAAAAGTGTGACTTGAGCAGACACCCAGCCTACCAGGAGTCTGCCTCCGTTCACCACTTTCTTCGCAGCTTCTACGGGACAGTGCAGAAACATCCTGAGACCGGAGGCGGCGAGTTTGACGATGCTCGACCGAATCTGGTCGGCCGAACAACCCCCACCCGCGCCACCGCTGCTACAACGTCTGCGCTCGTCACCGAGTCGTCGAGTCCTGAGACCTCAACTCGACGCACCTGACCGGCCTGGCGATGCGTACGATCCCCTCGCCCAGAGACTCCCGGAGTCTCCTTGCGAGGTTATCGGCCTTCCCGCCGTTGTTGATGCCGGGCACCTCTAAGATGCGCGCACCAGTCGCCGCCGTCCTGAACCGAAGCCCGGCTATCCTGAGCTCGGCAGGCCGCCTCTCCTCGCCTGGGCGATGACTTGGCGTACGTGACGCCCTTCGTCGATGCCTCAGGCCCGCGAGTCACTGACGGGCCGCGGCCCGTGGGCACGCGGCTTTGCGGCTTCGGGCTCTTGCCTCCCCGTTCTGCCGTTTCGGTATTTGCTGCTGCGGTTTAGGCAGCAGCTTCGTCGTCTTCTTTGGCTTTCTCGCCACTACGTTCCACGCCTCCCCAGTGGAGGTGGCGCGGGCGCGGGCTTGAATGCCTTTTCGGCGGAACTTCTTCCGCCGGCCTGCTCTTTTGCCTTTCCCTTTCCCTACCCTTAGGGGTTTGGGGCAGGGTTGGCAACAACTACCTTGGCCGCTTTGGCGCTGCGTTCTTGGCGGCTGGTGCCTCCAGACGCAGCTGCACCCAACGGCGGCCGTATCCTTTCTCCGGTAGAGGCGATCCTCCAGTGATGCCAAGCGGGCCGAGACCATGGTCCCCACCTGCAGCATCACTGTCCGGCATATCTCCTCGATCGGCACTGAGGCCGATCTGGGGCGAACGGTGCCGGTGGGACTGCCTTCTTCGTCGAGCGAGTCGTCCTCTCAGGATTCCTCGACGTTCACGTGAGAGGGCGCGGGACGTTCCCGCCGCTCCTCTCGTCGAATTGCGCCCCTGAGGCTGGCCAATTCCTTACGGAAATCGGCCACCTCTGCGCGCAGACGGGCGTTCTCCGCTGCGAGAAGGCGCGTCTCGTCCGACTCCAGTACGAGCTCCCAATTGCCGCAACAGCCGCCTTTACGGAGGCTGCAGCCGCCTTCAGGTCCCGTGCCAGGTCAGACTTCAGGTTGTTAGATTTGTTGGCGATCACCGTGATCAGCGCAACGTCATCTATCACCTGATGTTGCAGCGTTGCAGCTGTCTTCGCGTCCGGAAGCCCTACTGGCTCCAGCGCCGGCAATTTGGAGAGTCTCCTCCCTCGCCCGACGGTACTTCGCTGCCAACGCAACCAACTTCTTCAGCGCGGAGTTTCCACTTGCGCCTCTCGGCCTCCAACGCGGCTTTGGCTTTGCCGCCATTGGCCAGTCGTGCGGCGCCCACGACGTTTCCGCTTATCCTCGTCCTCCGAGGAAGCGGTCACTCCATCATCACTTGCGGCGCTTGCGGTCCTGCCAGAAGCGGGAGCCGCATACCACCTCCTCAGTGATGTCGAGGCTGCAGTCTGATGCAGCCTCTTTGTCACTATTGTTGTGAGCAGCGGGGGTCATGATGACATCGCCCCCGCTTCTTTGCTCAACGCTCAGGCGCTCCAGCACCACTCGCGCTTCTGGAAGCGCGGCTGGCGGGTGGCGCGAGCCTGTCCGTCTGTGCTGGGCCAGTTGACCCATTGCCTGCGCCCGTCTGGGTCGCGGCTTCCTAACGCTTTTAGCAGCGTCCATCTGGGGACGCTGCTTTCTTCCTCCCGCGTCGCTCGCCGTCGATGCACCGGTGTCAACTCCGAAAACAGTTTTGCCCACCCCAGAGTACGGAGGGCAGACGGTGCTAGGCAATCGTGGGATTCCCAGCCATATGGCTGGGACCCACCTGGGGACTTAAGTCTTGAAACTGCTCATCATAGGTGCTTTGGTTTGCTGATCCACAGCTTTGGACGCTAATGACCAATCCCCTTGGCTATTCATCCCCGCACGTCGTACCTTGGGATTGGGGTAATTTGAGAGGTTGTCTTCCTCTGACTTCGGTCTCAGTGACCAGTCTCCCTCGCCCGCTCGGGGAGTGCTATGAGCGGGCACGGTGCGCCCGACGTGGGCTCTGGCTTCAACAGCCACCCTAGGGGCGGACCGCCGCACGACTCGACTGATTGCACTGAAGAGAAGACTACACAGTCTCCTACCCAACGGGCGATGAGGTCGTCACTTCCCGACGCCGTTGACTGATTGCATTCGAAGCCAAGACTCCCTGGCCAGGAGAAAGAGTCTTCAGTTCCTGCGGGCGGTGGGTCGTCACATCCCTACGCCGAGGTTAGGCCAGGCTAGGCTAGGCTAGGCTAGGTTAGGTTAGGTTAGGTTAGGCTAAGCGGTGGACCTGGCAGAGCTGGGTATTGGGCCGCCTGATCTCGCCAGTCGGCGACCGGAGCGCGCCTTATTGAAGTGCCAGGTGCCACCAGCTCGGCCAAGGCCGACGCGCTGGCGGACCGCCTGAGGTCGGTCCTCGGAGGACGTGGAGGTGTCGAGGCCCGTGAAAACGCCGACATGCGTCACTACGGGCCTCAATGACACCACCACTGTGGACCGCCTCACCGCCGCGCTGCCTGGGAAGGTGTACTGCCGCGCAGGTCATTGTCCGGAGCATGCGCACCGGCAATGGCCCGCAAGGGATGGGCTCCGCCCTCGTGGAGTGCCCGCCGTGGGCGCGGCGAAAAAGCTGCTGCAGCTGGGTAGCATCGCGGTGGGTGGAGCCGAGCGCACCTCCACTTCTGAGCCAAGACCCAGGCATTGTTACAGATGCTCGGGTCTGGGGCACGTGGCTGGCACGTGCCCCTCACCATCGACCGCAGCGATTTATGCTATCGCTGCGGCCAGAAAGGGGCACTGCGGTTGCCTGCTCGGCGCCACCGCACTGTGCGGTCTGCGCCGATGCAGGCAGGCCTGCGCCGGCTACGATGGGGCATGTCATGCCACACCCCCATCCACCCGTGGAAAGCTCCCCGCCCAACCCCAACGGGCCGGGAGCTGAGGGACGCTGAGATGTCGGGTTGATGGCCAGATATCTCAACCTACTTCCAGGTCGCCAACCACCGCCGCGGCGCAGGATCTCTTCCTGCAGTCCATGGTGGAGTGGGCGCCGATCTCGCGGTGATGGCGGAGCGCCGTCCCTCCCTTCCTCATTGTGGGGGATCTGGACGGCCCTGCTGCCATCACCGTGAGGCCTGAGTAGGCCCGCCTCGTCCCCAGCGAGGGGCCACGGGTGGCGTGGCGGCGGTTCGGGGAGAGGTGGCTCTGGTCGGAGTCTACTTCTCTCCGAACTGTGATTCCGCCGGCCCGAGCGATTTCTCGACGCCTCGGGCCGGTGGTGGGCAGCTGCGCCTCCAGGTGCCCGTGCTGGGGACTTCAATGCCAAGTCCACGGCTTGGGGCAACCCCGCACGAACCCGGTGCGGGAGGGAGGTGGAGGAGTGGGCGTTAGGCCGGGCTGTCCTTCTTAATGTTGGACATCACATGCGTGCGGCGGTCGGGAGGTTCAGTGGTGGACCTGTCGTTCGCCACCTGCCGTCGCACGGCAAGTGGAGGGTTGGAGTTGAGACGGAGGTGGAGACACTTTCGACCACAAATATATAAGGTTCGAGGTGCTCTCCAGCCTCCGGACGTCCGGCGTCGAATTCCTGGGGTCGAAGCCGGTTCCCGCGTTGGGCGCCTCACAAGCTCAACCGAATCCGACAGAGGCGGCCATTGTCGGCCGCTGGCCTCCCGCCAACAGAAGACGGGGTGGACGCGGCTGGCCGCTTCTGCGACGTACTACATAACGTCTGCAGAGCGGCCATGCCCCACGTTAGGCGTCCCCTAGGCAGGCGGTCTTCTGGTGGTCGACAGAGATTGCCGACCTCCGTCGCCTACCAGCAGGGCCCGTAGGGCGTACGCAGAAGCAGGCGGCGCCGACCCCAGGATGTGGAGAGAGATGGTCGGCTGTACAGGGTCTACGTGGAGAAAAGAAGATCGCAGCTGGCATCTGCCGAGCAAAGAGACTGCCTGGCTGGAGATGGTGAAGGGTCTCGAGAGGATTGCAGAACCGACCGTATAAAGGGTGCGGGAGAAATTCCGCACCCGGTCGGCCCTCTCACCGGAGTGCTCCAGCCAGAGCTCCTGGGGAGATAGTCGGGGAACTCTTCCCCGTGACGCCTGTGGTTTCCTCCCCAGGATGGCTCGGCAGACGCCGGACGTCGAAGACGTCCCGCCACCACCCGTCACGGATGCCAATGGAGCAGTTTTGACCTGCCTCCAGAGTAGGCAGGAGGGGCACCGGGTCGGACGGGGTGCACGGAAAGGTTTTGGCCCTTTCCACTCGTGCACCTCGGTCAGGCCCTTCGGGAGCCCCTGTTCGACCGCTGTTTGCGGTCGGGGCAGTTCAGGGGCCCCTGAAGAGGAGTCGGCTGTACCTTCTCCCGAAGGACCAGTCGGCCCCGGACTCGGCTTCGGCGGTTCGACCGGTTGTGTTGCTGGACGAGGCTGGCAAGGCCCTGGAGAGAGGGTCGTGGCTCGCCACCTCGTCCAGCATATGGAAGAAGGTCCGGGCCAGGCGCTCATATGAGTTTCAATTCGGGTTCAGGCCCGCCGGTCGACCGTCGACGCCCTCCGACGCCTGCGGGCGGTGACGGAAGAGGCGGGCGTCGGGGAGAGGTAGTGGTGGCGGTGTCACTGGACATCGCCAATGCACTAACGTCTGCATGCGGTGATACAGGCGGCACTCGTATGGCTGGGTGCCCCTGTATCTCCAGGAGAGCTGTTAGGCGCCTACCTCTCCCAGAGGAGGGTGGCATTCGAGGACCGGAGGGTCAGTCAGGTGGAGAAAAGTCAGGCGCGGTGTCCCACAAGGATCGGTGTTGGGGCCGATGCGAAACGGGACATCGGCTGACTTTGGGTCCTGCAGGCCGTCTCTCCTCCCGGGATGGGTGTCATCTGCTATGCAGATGACGCCCTCATGCTCTCCCAGGGGAAAGGCGTATAAGGAGGCAGCGCGGCTTTGGCGAGGTCGGTGTGGGCCTCGTGGTCAGCCGCATGGGGAAGGTGGGGCTTCGGGTAAAACTGGAGAGGCCAGGCCCTCTCTTCCGCAGGACCGGACGTAAGGACCTCCGGGTGCCACCCTCCTCATCGGAGAAGATAGGTGGTGAGTTCCCAGATGAGTATCTAGGACTCACCCTCGATGGAAGAGATGGACCTTCGGACCCCACTTCGAACAGTTGGGGCCGAAGGTCCTGAAGAACAACAGCCGCGCTGGGAAGTCTCCTCCCGAACCTCGGAGGACCCAGCGCAGGTGCCGAAGGCACAACCTCTGGGGTCTGTCGGGTATGGCCGCGTACGGTGCCCCATCTGGGCGGGTGACCTGTCTCGCGGCAATCGCTCACAGCTGCGCAGGGCGCAGCGGATTGCCACGATCCCAGGTCATCCGGGGTACCGCACGATCTCGTGGGCGGCAGCTTCGCGCTTGCGGCGATCCGCCGTGGGAGCTCGTGGCGGGGTTCTGGCCAGGTGTCCGACTATGTCTCGGATGGGAGGCCTCGGAAGGAAACCCTCTGCCAGAAGAGATCCGGCGGATCCGTCGGTTAGGTGAACCAGCACTATGCCGGAGAGGTGGGAGGAGGGACCTGGCGCATCACCCGTACGGCCACGTACAACGGGTGCTCTGCGCCCGGTCCGCAGGCGTTGGATGCTGAAAGCGCAAAACCTCTCACCTTCCGTCTGACGCAGGTGTTCACGGGGCATGGCTGCTTCGGGGACTACCTGTGTCGGACAACCCGATGAGGCTGACAGGCAGTGCCATGTGATTGTAGCTGCGGTGGACTCTGCCTACCTCTCCCAGGAGGTGGCATTCGGGGACCGGAGGGTCCAGTCAGGTGGAGAAAAGTCAGTACGAGGTGTCCCACAGGATTCCGGTGTTGGGGCCGATTCATGGGACATCGGCCGACTAGGTCCTGCAGGTGCATCTCCCTCCCAGGATGGAGTGTCATCTGCCCCATGCAGATGGCCACCCTCAGCTGTCCCGAGGAAAAGGCAGTATAGGGAGGCAGCGCAGCTGGCCGAGGTCAGTGTAGGCCTCGTGGTCAGCCATAGAGATTAGGGCTTCAGGTAGAAGCTGGAAGGCCAGAAGCCCTCCTCTTCCTGGGACCGGACGTAAGGACCCCCTCCGGGTGCCACCCTCCTCATTGGGAGAGATAGAGTGAGGTGAGTTCCCCAGATGAGTATCTGGGACTCACCCTCGTGGAGATGGACCGGACCCGCTTCCAGACAGTTGGGGCCGAAGGTCCTGGGAACGGCAGCCGCGCTGGGAAGTCTCCTCCCGAACCTCCGGAGGGACCCAGCGCGGTGTGCAGAGGCTGTACTCTGGGGTCTGTCGGGTATGGCCACGTACGGGTGCCCCATCTGGGCAGGTGACTGTCGCAGCAATCGCGCACAGCTGCACCCAGGGCGCAGCAGTTACCACCCGATCAGGGTCATCCCGGGTACCGTACCGGTCTCGTGGGCAGCAGCTACTGCAGCATGGCGATCCGCCGTGGGAGCTCGTGGCGGGTTCTGGCAGAGGTGTCCGACCCATGTCTCCGGATGGGAGGGCCCTCGGAGAACCCTCTGCCAGAAAGAGGTCGGCGGATCCGTCCGGACCCAGGTGAGCATACCGGAGGTGGGAGGAGGGACCTGGCGCATCACCCATTTTGGTTTACGTACAACAGGTGCTCTGCGCCCGGTCCTGGAACGGTGGATGCGCAGAAAGCGCAAACCTCTCACCTTCCGTCTGACGCAGGTGTTCACGGGGCATAGCCTGCTTCGGGGACTACCTGTGATGGCTGGACAGCCGAGCAAGGCTGATGAGCGGGCACTGCCATGATTGTGGCTGCTGCGGTGGACTCTGCCAGCACCCTGGAGGTGTGCCCGAGATGGAGCAGCGCAGCGTTGCGACTTGGCATCCGCCATCGGTGGAAGTAGACCTGTCGCTTCCGAGCCTCACTTGCGATGGTGCGGAGCGACGGGTGCTTGGTCAGCAGTCGCCTCCTTCTGCAGAGACAGTCGTGTCCCAGAAGGAGGCCGACGGCTGGAGTCGGGAGGAGCCGTGGGGCTCCCCTCCCTCCCTGAGCGACGAGTCGGGGGGTGCACGGGAGGCGTTTCAAACGCCCTCCCTCGCTGCCCAGCCAATCCCGAAGCGGGGCCAGGATGAGACCTGGCCCAGCGTACTTCGGCGTCGTCGGGACTTCTCTGAGTGCCGGAGGTCCCCTTCGAGGTGAAGTCCGGTCTTCGCCGAGACCGGCCGGTCGTTAGGGTGTCCTGTCGCTGGCAGATCAGGGGCACCCGCTCCGCCAACGGCTGATGGCATTCGCGGTAGGTTTGGTGGGTATGGGCTGCCCAGGCCAGAGTCCACCACATCCCTCGGGCCCGCAGGTACCGGAGGATGGTTATCAACTCGGTCCCCGTTAGCAAAAAAAAAAAAAAAAAAGGTTAAGGTTGCTGGCAAGGCCTGGAGGGTCGTGGCTCGCGCTCGAATCCGGCATATTGAGAGGGTCCGGGCCCGGGAGCTCTACGAGAGTATTATCAATTCCCGGGTTCCGGGCCGCCGATCGACCGTCGATGCCCTCCGACGCCTGCGGGCGGTGACGGAAGAGGCGGGGCGTCGGGAGGAGTAGTGTTGGCGGTGTCACTGGACATCGCCAGTATAACAACATTGCACTCCCTCATGCGGTATTACAGGCGGCACTCAGATACTTCGAGGTGCCCTGTATCTGAGGAGAACTGTTGGGCCTCTCTCCCAGAGGAGGAGTGGCATACGAGGACCGGAGGGTCTTGCAGGTGGAGACGAGCCGAGAGCGCGGTGTCCCACAAGGATCGGTGTTGGGGCCGATTCACCGGTGGGACATCGGCTACGACTGGGTCCTGCGAATTACGTCTCCTCCAGGATGGAGTGAAATGCATCTGTTATGCAGATGACACCCTCAGCTATATTCCAGGGGAAAGGAGTACAAGGAGGCGGCGCGGCTGGCGGAGGTCGGAGTTGACCTCGTCGCCAGCCGCATAAAGGTTAGAGCCTTCGGGTAAAACTGGAAGACCAGAAGCCCTCCCCTCTTCCGCGGGGCCGGGCGTAGGGACCCCTGGGTGCCACCCTCCTCATTGGAGGAGAGAGAGTGAGGTGAGCTCCCCAGATGAAATATCTGGGACTCACCCTCGATGGAGGATGGACCTTCGGACCCCACTTTGCTCGAAGTTGGGGCCGGGGTCCACCGAGCAACAACCGCGCTGGGAAGACTCCTCCCGAACCTCGGAGGACCCAGCGCAGCGTGCAGCTGGCTTCTCCAGGGTCTGTCGAGGTATGGCCACGTACGAATGCCCCATCTGGGCGGGTGACCTATCTCGCGGCAATCGTTCGCAGCTGCGCAGAGGCGCAGCAGTTGTCACCGTAAGGGTCATCCGGGGGTACCAGCCACGGTCTCGTGAGCGGCAACCACTTCGCTTTACTGGCGATCCGCCGTGGGAGCTCGTGGCGGGGACCTAGCCGGTGTCCGACTATGTCTCCGGATGGGAGGCCTCGGAAGAACCCCTCTGCCAGAAGGTCCGGCGGATCAATCGGTGGAGTGGTGGCACTTGCCGGAGGTGGAACTGGGACCTGGCGCATCACCCGTACGGTAAACGTACAGCAGGTGCTCTGCGCCCGGTCCTGGAGCGATGGATGCAGGAGGCGCAAAGCTCCTCACCTTCCGTCTGGCCGCAGGTGTTCACAGGCGCTATGGATGCTTCGGGGACTACCTGTCGGACAGCCGATCAGGAGCTGATAGGCAGATTGCCACGATTGTGGCGCTGTGGTGAACTCTGCAGCACACCTTGGAGGTGTGCCGAGATGGAGCAGCACAGCGTCACGATCTGGCATCCGCCATCAGTGGAGAGTGACCCTGTCACTTCCGAGCCTCGCACTTGCGATGGTACGGTGACAGGTCTTGATCGACAGTCGCCTCCTTCTGCGAGACAGTCATGTCTCAGAAGGAGGCTGACAACAGGTCGGGAGAAGTCGTGGGGCTCCCTCCTCCCGCGAGCGACGAATCGGGGTGCGCAGGGGACGTTCGACGTCTCCTCGCTACCCGTAATCGAAGCAGGGCCGGGATGAACCTGGCCCCAGCATGCTTTCGGCGTCGTCGGGACTCTCTGAGTGCCGGAGGTCCCCAACCGAAGAGTGAAGTCCGGTCTTGCCGAGACCGGCCGGTCGTTAAGGGTGTCCTGTCGCTGACAGATCAGGACACCCGCTCATAACTGACTGATAGCATTCGCGAGTAGGTTTGAGTGGGTATGGGCTGCCAGGCCGAGTCCCACATCCTCGGGCCCGCAGGGTACCGGGATGGTTAATAACTCGATTCCCCGCGTTAACAAAAAAGGTTAGGTTAGGTTAGGTTAGGTTAGGTTAGGTTACTTAGGTTGGGTTTTTATTACGTCGTAACAAAATGCGGGTGCACCCCGAAGCCATAAAGGCCGGCGACGGCGGTAGTGTCAGGCTTTCAACCGACTAAAATCTTCACACGGTATTCCCCATACGACCATGTATGTGGGGTCACGGGATAACATCCCACAGTTCTTCCGCAACCCCCGGCCGCGCCGTACCACGGAGCCACCTGGGAGGTGAGAGCACCCCCCTTAGACAATTACTACACTGCGGCGCGTCGGATACAAACGCGCCGCCATCGTTCCTAATGGGAACCCTCTCCGGGGGCGCCAGACCCAACCGGCCCCATGTCAGTCGACGCCAGGTTCCCCGGCCCTAAGGAGGCGTTCCGGCAGTCTTGTGCTCGGCCCGCCTGTTGGCGATGGGCCTTCTATGCACTTCGACCGCGTCGCCTCCTAGGCACCCGCTCCCTATGGGCGTTTCGGTATCCCGTTTCTGCGACATAATAGAGGTCGCAGAATCAGTCCTACCACATCCATGACGCCTCGCTACCGACCATGGAACGAACCGCAGCCGGCAGTGAGAGGTCACTCCTAATGCCGCTACGAGCGCGGCCTATCCTCCCAGCGCGGGCAGTCAGCCAAGATTATTGGCGACGGCAATGTCCTGGTGTGGCCACATTCGTCACACGCCTCGTCCGTCCTACCGCTACTACTACGCAAAGTACAGATAGCTCCAGAAGCAGCCGTGCCCGTGAGTATCTGCACCAGGCGGAGCAGGACTCCGCAATCCCTTTTGAGCCAGTCCGCCAGCACCGTTCGGACGAAAACACCGATAGGCAACCATGCAACGGGTTTGGGAGCCGCTGCTCCCAGCGCCGAAGCGTCACCTCGCGCCTCGCGGCGCCACCTCTCTCGTCTTCTGGAGACGGATGCTCGCCCGATTTAATAACTCGATTCCCCGCGTTAACAAAAAAAAAAAAGGTTAGGTTAGGTTAGGTTAGGTTAGGTTGTGTTAGGTTAGGTTAGGGTTTTTTATTTACGTGTAACAAAATGCAGGTGCACACCCCGAAGCCATAAAAGGCCGGCGATGGCGGTAGTCGGGCCCCAACCGACTAAAAAATTACCACGGCATTCCCATACGACCATGTATGTGGGGTCACGGATAACATCCCACAGTTCTTCCGCAACCTCGGCCGCGCCCGTACTACGGGCTCCTACTCTGTGGAGGGCAGTGAGAAGCACCCCCTTAGACAATTACTACTCGCGGCGCGTCGAATACAAACGCGCCGCCATCGTCTTCGTGGGAACCCTCTCCCGAGGCGCCGGGCCAACGGCCCATGCCGGTCGCGACGCCAGGCCTCGGCCTAAGGAGGCATTCGGCGGTCTTTGTGCTCGGCCCCGCCTGTTGGCGATGGGCCTCTATGCACTTCGACCGCGTCTTGCCTCCTAGGCACCTGCCTTAGACGTTCGGTATCCCGTTTCCTCGCGACATAATAGAGTCGCAGAATCGGTCTACCGCATCCCATGACGCCTCGCTACCGACCATGAACGAACCACAGCCGGCAGTGAGAGTGTCACTTCCTATTGGCCGCTACGAGCGCGGCCCTATCCTCCCCAGCGCGGGCAATCGGCCAAGGTGTAGGACGACGTGTCCACAGTGTGGGCTACATTCGTCGCACGCCCGTCCGTCCTACCGCTACTACTACGCAGTACAGATAGCTCCCGAAGCAGCCGTGCCCCGTGAGTATTCGCACCAGGCGGAACTTGAGGACCTGCAATCCCTTTGAGCCAGTCCGCCAACACCGGTCGTGGACGGCGCCCCACCGTTAGGGGCGACCATGCAACGGGTCGAGCCGCCAGTTCAAGCGCCGAAGCTATCGTCACCTCGCGCCTGCGGCGCCACCTCTTGCCTTCTGAGACGGATGCTCGCCCTGGTTTAGCGACGCGCCGCTTCCCGCTGCCAGTAGACGCGCGCGCAAGCGACTCGGCCTCGAGTTAGGTTAGGCTAGGCTAGGCTAGGCTAGGTTAGGTTAGGCTGCCCAGGAGGAGAGTCCGCCGGCTCTCTATGGATAATCCGTGCGATCCATGGCTCCTCACGGGGCGCCCGTGTGGTGTAACCGCTTCACGGGCGTCCGGCGCTGCAGAGCTAAGCTCCTTAGCCTGCAGCGCAAGATGGCCATTCGATCGCACGAGGATACCGAACGGTATCTTATGAGGCGGCCACTATCCTGGCTCGGTTCCCGCCGCTCGACATTTTTGCCGGGACGCGTGTTTACACGCGTCCGGGCCGTCGACGGCGGGGCCGGGCCGCCCCTGGATGCGGGAGAGGTGCGTCGGCAGG
>JAGSMX010000095.1:0-101610 GCA_029286785.1 Meandrusa payeni | reverse complement strand
AGCACAGGCGGGGCGCAAGATGGCCATTCGATCGCACGAGGATACCGAACGGTATCTTATGAGGCGGCCACTATCCTGGCTCGGTTCCCGCCGCTCGACATTTTTGCCGGGACGCGTGTTTACACGCGTCCGGGCCGTCGACGGCGGGGCCGGGCCGCCCCTGGATGCGGGAGAGGTGCGTCGGCAGGAGCACAGGCGGGCGATGGAGGCCTCTGGAAATCTCACCTGTCTCTATCTTCTCCGTAAATAGGCTGAAACTTAATCATGTGAATGCTCTTTTGAAAAAAAACCTGCCTGTCTTATCTTAATTATGACAACTTTATGTGCAATGACATTATCACATATCACTATCTATTTTAGATGGTTTAGAAAATGTTCCAAGACATTCAAGATTCTTCACAACTTTAACTGAGTAAATCAGCACTTTAAATTACAACAAACAACTGCATTGGCACTGAGGATCCAACTTAGGTGCTAGTGTATTATAAAACTTGGCATCTTGGCTTATAAAATCTTAAAGAGATTGTAGTAATTGTATTATTAAAATCAAATTTAAAAAAAATTGTAGAAATTACCAGGTAAATCTGGCTAAATCAACACTGGATTTACTTGGGAAGAATTAAAGAATATCCCTGGAAATTTGTATCTTATTGTATTACTGCTTTTTGAGATAAGTGAAGACAATTATTTTAGTTATCAAGAACAACATTTTTTTTTCTAATGTTTATATTTGGTTCCCATGATAACAGTTATCATGGCAATGTATAGCTTGGGTGGCTGTGAAAAGTCTTTACGATTAAGGTTGTGCAAAATCCATTTATAATGACCATCTACAGTGTGAAACTCAATAGGTTGCATAGTAGACATTTTGTGATTGGTTACTCAGTAATATTTCAGTTGTATATAGAAAAAGTAAAAGTTACAGCCTATAAATTCGCATTACAATCAGACTTAGATCACTTAAACAATTACTGTATTATCAAGCTAGATTTGAATTCAAATGTTCAGTGGTAACATACAGCAGAAAAGTCAATATGATCTATTCAAGCACATTGCAGTAAAACAGATAGGGTTGCAAAGGTGTTTCAAGGTGAGGATCTGGGTATTATCCATGATCATAAATTATCATTAGAGAATACATTGACGCCATTATACTTACACTAGCATTTGTAATGATGTCACATAATTTCAAAGAGGTCAAGACATACAAAATATTATACTGCACCTATGTAATGTAAGCCTCTCTCAAAGTATTCAGCCAAGTATGAAACCCTCACTACAATATCTGTATCTCACATATCAAGATATCCAGAAAAATTTATTAAGTATTTATGTTATCGCTGTTACACCTACAACTCACATGACTACCTGAAATATCAAGGCCAATTTCCATATTCTTCCTCTATTTATTCGTCGCGAGGCAGCAGCCATAACCTTTTTCTGAATATTATCAATGGTAGCATTGACTGTTCCTCTCTCTCTTCAAAAATAAAATTAACGTGCCCAAGAAATCAGAGCGCTATCATATTCCTATCCATCTCCCTTTGGCATCTTCCAACTATCGTCAAAATTCATTTATGTGGCGCGCTGGTCACACGCACAATTCGAAAAGTACAGAAGTAGACATCTTTAATACTACAACTGTGGCAAGACGGCATTCTATCGAAATTTCTTTAATTGAAAATTGTTAATAGGCTTTTTTATTAATGTTCTTGCTCACACAACAAAATAATTGTAAAATTTTCTGCATTCGCGAAGATCTGTTTCTGTCATTGGCAGTCTGTTTCTTAATTATTACTGTATCTTTTTGTAAATTTTATTGCTGTTGATCTTCCTGTAAATAAATAAATAAATATAAGTCCCACAGGCCTCTGTAAACAGAGTATAAGGGCATAGTCCATCAAGCGCCTAAAAACCCCTAGTGTAGATTAGCAGACTTTCAACCCTGTAGTTCTGGGCTCTCAAGAATAAGACTACGGTATCCCCTGCCTGTCGTAGAAGGCGACTAAAAGGGGCCTCGGGTTCACTGGGCGACAAGGGTGGGGGCCTTTGTGGAGTCATAAAGGTGGACCGGAAGAAAAACGACATCGGCTGGCCCGTGTCGCCTCTGCACCAGTGAGGGCACAGGGGAGGGAGTAACCCCCCTGGGAAGTGCTCTCTATGAGCACAGTGCAGAGGGCTCGGTGCGTTCCACTGGAGATCGGGCCCTACCTCACCGAGGAAGAGGCCACGGGAGGTTTTAGTGGGTAAAAACCCCACATAACCGCCGCCTTCCCCCCAGAAGGCGGGGTATCTTTCTGAAGATTTCCTCCTCGTCAACAAAAAAAAAAAAAATTAGCAGACTTTAAATGTTTTAGTACTAAGACATTAAGTTTTCCTCACAATGTTTTACCTCACTGCCGAGTTTGTGGCAAATCGACACTTACAGTTGCAACAATCAAAATCATTAGTGGCATTGCGAATCAAGCTCAGCTAGTATACTATGCAACTAGTGCCAACCGCCCCGACTCTGAGTTAACCACGGAACATATATAAAATATCATTGTGTAATTAAAGTAAATCCTTGGTAAGACAGAAGGGAGACCTTTAATAAATATTTATGATGACATGTTTGTTTGTAAATGTTTCAGCTGGCTGTGTGCGTATATGGCACAGATGAATCCCCTCATTGGGCCCAGATTGAACAACGAGACCCTGATCTGGATCGCTCACACATGGGTAAGTCTTGTAATTAAATAAACAATGACAACCTTGCAGTATTGTGACTAGTGTTATTTATTTTTACAAATAAAACTGACTTCAAACCAAACATAACCTGAGGACATTCTTCATTCTTCATACAGTAAAGGACTGGAATGGTTTGCCCGTGTCTGTCTTTCCTTACAATTGCAATGTGGGTATTTTCAAGAGTAGAGTAAATAGGCATTTACTAAGCCAGTGCGCCTTACCATCCAGGACTGCATTTCCACTTAACATCAGGTGGGATCGTAGTCAAGCACTTGCTTAGAAATTATAAAAGAAAAAAAAATCAGTGCATTGTATTGGACAAATGGCTCTCCGACCCGCATATTGTACCAGATGGACTCCCTCAAGATAATTGTGCTTTTGCTATTTTCTCTGTTCATTAATATGAAATAGTGATGTTTGTATGGTAATAATCTGCAGTTATACATGGCTGTCATCAGATTTCGCCTAGAGAAACCATAAGGAAGTTGTCATTCGTTATTGTTTAAATAATGACAAGTGATAATGACATGAATGATAAATGAATTGATAATGATTAATAAATTAACTAATTCAACCATAATTAATGACAATGAATAATTGAAATGTATTGACATGTATATACATAGCAACTTGTCATATATGATATTAACAAATAGCAATAAATAAGACAATATTTGGGGGCAGTGTACACTATTAGATACTGGCACTACTGTGCTAGCAGATTATAAAAGTATCAAAAATTTGACACAATTGGGCTAGCACAGAGGTCAGAATGTACGGCTTTAGAGTCACATGTGGCTCTGATATCCTATGTATGGCTCTTTTATGAGCCCCTGCTATATTTAAACAGCTATCTCTCACATATTGTGAGACCAAAAATCATCAATAACTAATCCACTTGCATAAGCTCTATAAAATTATAATTTTATGTGCTAACATCTTTCGTTCGGACTACAGAATAAAGAGGAGCTTCGCATTTGGCCTGTATTTATTTAACGTTTGTGCACGTCATCAGAGTTCTAATTTTTTTGGAACGAATTTCCTTATGCCCCATAAGGAAGTTGTATATGGGTAGCCCGAATAAAATGTCCCTAACATTAAATAAAAGCGTTAGATTTTTAGTGTCAAATAGTTTAGATAGATGGTGCTATTATTAATATATTTTTAAAGCTGTTAAGATAATTTTGTAAAGTATGTTTTTTTATTTTAATCAATGAAAAATAATAATAATATAATAAAAACGTATGGATTCAATAGAGCTTGAAATTAATATTTTTATAATAAAAAACTTCCTATCTTGTCTGTGGTGTTATGTCTCCTACACGATTTTGTTGTTCGAAAGGATTTGGTTTGGTCTCTTATCAAACTATGTCAGTTCAGAAATAAAAGATGGAGTTAAATAAATTAATAAAAGCGCGTACTAGCGTTTAACGTTTATTTAGATTTAAAGATACACTTTAGTGACATCGTCTACAAGTCAACGACTTGAAAAATAGAAGAGACTGCTCATAGTGCCGTATTTTATGAACAGATTTTGATTTTTTTTTCTCAGATAGATAACGATGGAGTACTCACGTGAAAGGCGAATCACAATATATGCTACTATGATACTTCGAAAAACAAGAATTAGAGTATTTAATTTATAATTTGTAATTAATTTGATTTGATTTATTTTTGTTTTACGAGCGCTAGTGTGTAGGTCATTTTAGTGCAGTGGCATCACCACCGAGGCAATAATCAGTTCTGCCAACACGAGGAGTCTATTTTAAAACGCTTTCACGTGATTACTCGTGGTGTCACCATGATTTTTGAAGTAAAACTTCTTTACGCACGCTTGATCGATAAGTCGGTGAATGCGTAACGAAAACTGTGTTCGGGCAAAGAGAAAGTTGGGAGGGAGATAAGTTAGTAAATATAGAAAGAGAGAGTTACGTTTCGTATGTTACTGTAAGGGCAAAAGAGAGAGGTCTTATATACATATAGATAATGAAGATGTGGAATAAAAAAGTCCAATAACTAATACACTCGCTTCATTCAGACGGCGTAATATTGTACAAGGAATTATTTTAACGAATACCGTCAGAACGGCGCGTCCTCACAATCTTTATACAAAATTAACAGATACTCAAATTTTATTTATATGAATCGGTGTATAAATTTACTATAAAAAAATCGGTCCCGTCTTTTCTGATATTAATCGGAACAAACAGACATACAAAAATTATTTATTTGGTATCGTATATACATTCATATGCGTGTAGTAAAATGCGGTTATTTTAATATTACAAACACACACACACATATATTTAAAAATATATCGATGTGAGACATTCCTATATTTCGATACATCATGGTTACTCTTCAAATGACCCTCATTGACGCGTAATGTGACCTATACACTGTATGTCTATTCGCGGACGATTTAAGACACTTTTAGACTACGTATTAAGAGTTACAATGATTACCAATAAAAAATTGTATCGTGAAGTATTTTATACTTTCAACAGAAATGCTTGACCACGATCCCACATGATGTTAAGTGGAAATGCAGTACTATTCACTCTACTCTTGGAAATACCAATGTTCACTCATCTGTGTCTCTCTGTCTACGATGATAGGATTAAGAGTTCGTGATAGGCTTATATTCCACACAATGGAGGTTAGTGCGGTCACTAATCGCGTTAGCGTTCCGAGTGCGGCCTAGTTCCGTTTTCGTTCAGTCATGTTGTGATTATTTGATAAACACAGTTTCTTTGTTTACAATAAAAGTGTTAAATAGTTAAATTATCTTCAAACCACGCATACGTCATACAATTGTTCGCACCTACGTGCCAATTGAGACAAGAGCATCAGCTCAGTGTCTAGTAGCTAGCCGAGCTATTATAATTGCTAATATACTTTATTGGAGTTTTTTTATTTTGTAAATACATTGTTCGGAAAACACCGCAATACCCAAAGACCAAGGTCTTCAAACAGTGACCGTTGTGCTAGTTCAAGTAATTTGTGCCCTGTTGCTGACAGATCCGGGGCACCTCACATATAACGGCTGATGGCATTCGCGGAAGTTTTAGTGTGAAGAGTCCCACACATCCCTCCGGTACCACCCAGGGTTCCGGAGGATGGTTTGTAAAAAGAATTCCCTCGCGTTAACAAAACAAAAAGGTCACGTAGTTTCCACATTTCTCTAGGGGATACAATCCGCTCCGGTGCGTTCCACTGGAGATCCCGGAGCCCCTCGTCATGCCACCGGGGAGGTTTTAGAGGGTAAAAACCCTACATAACCGCCGCCTTCCCCCCAGAAGGCGGGGTATCTTTTTGAAGATTTCCTCCTCGTTAACAAAAAAAAAGGGGATACAATCCGACACGAAGAAATTTACAAGACAACAAAGGTAGTCGACATAGCTCTTAGAGGACCCTTGTGTCGAGTTACTAGCTAGTAGATGTTCAGGCTAAGCGACCTAAGAGCTATCAATCCGGTGAAGCAGTTAAGGCCGGCTTCTCCAGCGAACCTGTTTAGTTCGTCAAAAGCTGTAGTACCTTAACTTGTTCAATTCAAAGAAAATTATGTCTCGATATAATAAACAACGAGACATTTTCTATTTATTGCGCCGAACGGGAGCAACAATGTTGTGGCGCGAAAATTAATTGTGTTTAAAATGATCGACTGGCACAAGACGTGTTCGGGCACAGACTGTATTAATGTATTATTAATTATATTATATATTCTATTATTTATATTACACAGAGACAACTATCCCGTGTTCACTTTTCACCAAGTTTATTAGATCTAATAAGTCGTATGTGGTGAACCCATCCCCATATCCCGGGCACTAATTTTAACAGAGTTATTTTTTTGTACTTAAAATAACCAAAAAACGTCTATTCGTTAATACAATTCGGGGTTCGAACCCGCCACCGTCCGTTACTGCTAATATCTGTACACTATAAGGTAACGCGACATCCTTCTTGGCACAAATACCTTGATCGCAGGCCCCTCGCTAATTTTATCTATAAAGATGTTTGTCTATGCCAGTGATCGGTAAACCGCGGCTCGTGAGTCCTCTGCTAGGGATGTTAATGCAAAAATATATCGATATAACAAACCGTAATGTATAAATACTTTTTATATATATTTTCTATAAATTATTATTGGTTTATATTTAATTAACCCGAGAAGGAAAAGGAGGAGCTACGGCACAGATTACGAAATTTATACAATTAGTTGTATAAATCTGGCATCGCGGAAAGAGAATCATCATCATCAGCCTGTGTTTATCCACTGCTGGAAATAGGCCTTCCCAAGGCCTTCCACCACATACGATCCTCCGCTTTCCACATCCAGCCACTTCCGGCTATCCTTGCAAGGTCGTCGGTCCATCTGAGGGAGGTTCTACGGGGAAAGAGAAAAACATACACGATATTTGGTTTTCGAGTGAAGTATATCGATATTAGATGATTCGATAATATCGGATTGAAGATATATATCGTGGTGCACTCCTATCCTTCGCCGCGTCTCTTTGGCAAATTAATAATCGTAACCACGGAATCTATCTATCTTATTTAATAGCTTCAAATGACCAATTGTTGTATGTATATAATCCGAATCTAGGAAACGGCTCCAACGATTTTTATGCCTGCAAAGCGTTTCGGGGCCGATAAATCGATCTGTTATTTAGATGTCGTTTTATCCGCGTATACACAGTTATTAGTTCAGGACAAGCCGTTGCTAAGCAACATTAAATCAATGAACGTTTGGTTTGAAGCAAGAGTGTGTCACATGGTTGCTTAGTGATCAATCAAAGAAATAGTCAATCACGTCGCTCATCGTTAGCTGCTGTTGAAAGTTATAGGGTAACAATTATAAAAAAAACATACAGACGAACGAACAAACATCTTGATGGGAGAGATGATTCATCTTACTTATTTCCTATTAAATTTTTTAATAATTTGTTATACATATAATTTAATTTCTTCTGTATTTTCAGGGCAATCCTTTAGACCAGGGTACCAACTAATCTGCAAGCAACCAAGCTTACAACGTATAAATGTAAAATATTAAAAAAAAAATATTTCGCCTAATGGGTTTTGTACACATTGTCCAGAGATATGTAATATGTTTTGTTAAAACAAACAAAGGCATTGTACTCGATACAGCCACTCATTTGTCATTGAACAACAATGTGTGTAGTCCTTATTTGTAATGTATTTTTCTTCATAAGGTGCTAATTTTGATTTTAACAATTGGACTTGATTTATCTGACAGAAGATTTATAGAATTAAAATAAAATGTTTATAGTATTAAAAAGATCAATTTGTTTATCTTTAGAAAGATTTATTGTTGCGCTTGCAGTGTAAAGTTCTATCATTCCATTCGGAGCGAAGTAATGTTTGAATTGCAAATGTATTACCATTAAGTGTAAGTATTTATTATCTGTGTTAAAATGCATTGAATTGTTAATAATCTGCTTCAATAAATATTAGACAGTACATGGGATATTTCTTTTATTACCTGTAGATCGAAAATGGTTTTGAAGTAAAACTTGTATGTTAACAAAAAAAATATAGTGAAGTTACAAATTGTATGTAACTTTACTCACGCTTGACTTTATGACTGATCTGGTGAATATGTGACGAAGTGTGATCAGCCTAGGCGAATATCAGTGAAGATAGAAAGAGAGTTCTTGTGTACTCTCTTTAATTTGTGTTAATTATATACGTATAAACATGTGTATATTTATAATATATACACAAATACATTTCGTCGGAGCCAAAGAAATTTTACTCCAGTCGTATAGTCCAAAGCCCACTTGTTTTTTGTTCCAGCTTGAATTGAACAATGAAAAACTGTATGCTCCTATGACGGGTAAGCAGTTTTTTATTCAAGTATATTTTATGAGTAAAATCATTTTTTTGTGACAAACCTACACAGATGACCTCTATAACAAGTAACTAGACACAAGCATGACTTAGTAACGCGTGTAAGTTTCCTCACGATGTTTACCTTGAACACCAAGCGCGTAATAAACTTTTTAAATTTAGTATAATTTTTAAATAGTAAAAGCTTTTTAAATTGCAACAAACAACTCTATTGGTGCCGGCATCGATGATCGAACTTAAGGCAACTGCTCCGAGACAGCTACTACGGCTCAATCTTACACAGATTTGTCAAATAAAACAATGCATATGAAATCGGGCCGTGGTAGCTCAGTGTCCAAGTTGCGTAGTACGCTAGTAACCCGAGTTCGATCCCCGGTGCTAGCACCAATAAATTTGTTGTTGCAATTTTATGTGCGTACAGCAAAGGAGTGGAATAAGTTGCCGGCGTCAGTCTTTCCGTCCAAGTACGACGTGGGAGCCTTTAAGAGTAGAGTGAATAGGCACTTACTAAACTAGCGCGTACTATCTTTCGACTATATCACCATTATTAACACCAGGTGGGATCATGGTCAAGCGCTAGTTTACAAGCATAAAAATGTGCTGATTTACCACGCACTCGGCGGTGAAGGAAAACATCGTGAGGAAACCTACATTTCTTAGAAATTTTTTCCAAGGTATGTCAAGTTTGCCGATCCGCACTAGCGCCGCATGGTGGACTATGCCCTTATACTCTCTTTACAAGGCCTGCGCCCAACAGTGGGACATATATAATATATTTATAAAGGCTGTAACTGTAACTTTTATATGAAATCAATTGCTAAGAACAGAGTATTTAGCTATAATAACATCGGTTGCCAAGGCACTACCGTAATACGTACAAATTTGGGTTTCCCGGTGGCAATAATCATACGTCCAACAATCATCTGTCACACGCCGTCGTATATCACCTCTTTGGTTCCGCGTGCTTTTTAATCTGTTGCGTAAGCTGTTAACTTTAAATATCTGACCTACAGTGGTGCGACCTTGCGCGCGCTGTTCATGCATCGGTGCGTGGAATTATTGGATCGAAGCCAGCACTCGCTCATATGGGACAAGATTTTGACTTTGCCCTTTCTTATGTAAGTCAACGTACGAGCCGTTTTAAATATCATTGCTACACTAACTACAATACAAAGCAAAAATAATAACTGTCTTTATATAAAATTAATATTCTGTCGCTACTTTGAATATGCGATTGAAATTATATTTATAAATTTGTTTCAACAAAATGTGCAATTGAGAAAAGCCTGGGAAAAGAAAAACATTGACATCTGTCAATTCTTTCTGTCGTTGTTCTGTTGACATTTGAAAATTCTCTTTTTAAAATAACTTTGTGACCAAAAATACTTTTTGCTAATTGGCGAATGCCAGTCGTACACTACTACGCGTTTGACCAGTTTTCAACGGAACACCGCCAGAATTAATGGAACATATGAGGATTATAGATCGATTTTTGATGCACCCTTTTCAATCTAGAACCTTCTTTATTTAGAAGCGTATAATGAAGTTTTACACTTAAAATTCAAATCGTTAAGTATGTGAGGAATTACAAGTCACAAGGCGATATCAAATGCTGATATTACTGTCAATTATCACAATAAAGATAACAATAATTCTGTCTGTACTCACTACACGATACGTCGTTATGTAATTAATTGATTTAAAACGTATATATGAACATTTTATGTGTTCAATTACTTGTGTTAAAAATCTTAATTATTATTGTTAGAGGGTCGATTTTTGTTTTTACTCGTAAATATTATTGTAGAAAAATTTAAATAGAACTGACCACAAAGACTTGGGGTCCATAGCTCTACTCTTACTCTCTATGCAAGTGCTCGCACTCGATTCCACCTGATGTTAAGTGGAAATGCAGTCCTAGATGATAAGGCGTACTAGCTTGGTAAATGCCTATTCACTCTACTCTTGTCCCCAGCGCCAACGCTTCACGAAGTGGCACTCAATGTTAGTTTTGCTTTCGAATGTCCATTAGATTATCCGTGAAATATACCGACCGAGTCGTAGTTCATTCTCCGGGCGCCCTCGGATCGGAATGCTTACGCGTAACATAGTAACCGTCCAAGCCGAGGTTACCCCCCACCGTGGGACCCTTGTGTCGAGTTACTAGCGATAAAGGTTCAGGCTAAGCGACCTAAGAGCTATGCCACCTCTCAATCCGGTGAAGCAGTCAAGGCCAGCTTCTCTGGCCAATCTGTGTAGTTCGTCATCTACTCTTGAAAATACCCACATTGTAATCGCAGGAGAAGACGTGGGGGGAACTAAACAATCCTTTGCTGTACGAATTATTAAAGGTAAAACAAAGCGCTTGAATCGGTTTTAATGTTCACAACAAAAGGTTGGAATTGGTGTGTATTGAAGTCCGATGCGGGAATTTGATCGTGGAATTCCTGAGCACACGCTCCATACTATAATGTGTAGAAACTTTACGGAGGAATTTGTGTAGAAATACAAATCGTAAAACGATATTCAAAGATATGGTAAAAATATAATGTTCGCAGTCGTCTCGGGCCGTTATCATTGAAATGCTAACTGATAATGATGATATCTTAAGACGTGCAGGATGAACTTGCTGATAAGGGCATTAGGCAACGAGGTCAATTAATACTACATTAAATGAAGTACTGGCTGTTAATGGGACTTTTTTTAATTTATTACAAATAAAATTTTACAGTAAAGGGCATATACAAATAACGCTATATAAACCGCAATGGTTTGTC
Source organism: Meandrusa payeni (assembly GCA_029286785.1). Lineage (NCBI taxonomy): Eukaryota > Metazoa > Arthropoda > Insecta > Lepidoptera > Papilionidae > Meandrusa > Meandrusa payeni. The sequence continues at coordinate 90,229 of JAGSMX010000095.1, read as the reverse complement.
ACTAGCGCCAGTAGGTTCAAATTCCCCTATTCTAGGGAGCTTTTGAACTCATAGGCCCCCCTCTCGACCTCCGTCTCAATCGAGATCTAGAGGTCGGGAGGGCGGAGAAGATAGATTCGTCGCGGCTGACGCTTGACGGTTTAGCCTCGACGCAAAAATAGTTATTCCTAAAAAATCCGTTCTAAAAACGGTACCCAAGACCAGGGGAGCAGTCGCCCCCTGCGCTGATAACCCGGGTAATGGGGTAACACCCCGAGGCCCGTACCTGCGAGGTTCTCGTGAACCTTGTAGATGACTCGACTGACTGACTCACTAGCGCCAGTGTCCGTCTTGCGTTCCTAAATAACTTTTAATATACTCATAATGTTTTTGTGAGTTATACAATTCCTAATATCTGAGGGTAGTTCATTAATAACTTAATAACCGCGGTGAAAAGCAACTCTCTGTCGACCCCGTAAGGGTTGAAAGGACGTGATAACTTGTTTTTATGAATGAAGTAACAAGAATGTTAGCAATATTTGTAAAAGTTCATATTATTAACGTTTTTTTTTTTATTTTTTTTTTTTTGGACGAACTATCACAGTTGGCACAGAGAAGCTGGCCTTTACTGCTTCACCGGATTTGAGAGGTGGCACAGCTCTTAGATCACTAAGCCTGAACCTCTATTAGGTGGTAACTCGACAAGGGTCCCCCCCCTGTGAGGGGTATCCTCGTCTTAACGTATTACGCGTTAGCAGTCCGATCCGAGGGCGCCCGAGAGGGCCGAACCACGACTCGGTCGGTAGCTATTTTATTAACGAAATCTATTGGGACAATCTAAGCTAAACTAACTTAAATGCCACTTCGGGAAGCGTTAGCGCTGGGAGAAGAAGTGGCCGAAGAAACTCCAGCAACGCTCCTAATCCTATCGAGGGGTGAGGTTTTCCCATAAAATACTTATATCGCGCAAGGATTATTCGCAACCTCCGACGGTCGCGGATGGACGCTTTGTAGATTTGTAAAGATCAGCCGCCTTCCAGTGGTTCAGGATCACGTCGTCCGGATCGTCGAGAACGTGTCTCGGCCTCCGGACGGCGTGTCTGAATTTACAAGTGGGGTAGTCTTGTAAGTGGCGGCACTCACAAGAAGTTTATTTGAATGTTTGGTGGCAGTCTCGAAAACCGTCGAGATGCCTGTTTAAAGAATTGGGCTATCGTAGGTAGCCCTGTATCGACGTGTATTCGCGATTGCGTACGAACCACGGCGCACCCGTGGCTCGTCGCAGAAAACGATTTTGAATTACCTGAAGACGGTGGATATGAAGGGGAGGCATGCGCGAAGACCGGGCTCGCGTACGTCATAACGGGACGTATTACTGCTTTATAGAGTGTCACCTTATTACGAAGGACATTTTGCTCTTTTATTGATAAGGTGATATAGGCGGCCCATTACGTGGGCAGCCCGGTTCCTAACACGAGTTACGTGAGGTCCGAAGTCGAGTCTCGGATCAAGAAGTACACCGAGGTATTTAGTTTCGGTAACCCAGGAATGGGACTACCGAGAAGTTGGATATTGGGAGAGACGGAGGGCTACGCCTGGCTAGTCTCGAAAAGTACATGGCTGCGCTCTTAGCCGGGTTGATTTCAATCCTCCATTTCCGGAACCAATCCCCTAAGGCATTGGCTGCGGTCTGGAGTTTCTTGAGAATGATTTCGGGGTACGCCCCGAAGCATATATGCCAGTATCATCGGCGAAAGGGCTAGCTCCGCTCTACGTGAGCGCGGGATGTCGTTGGTGTAGAGCGTATATAGGACTGGACCTAGCACGGAGCCTTGCGGTACTCCGGCGCGAACGGGACGGGGTGGAGCGCACTCCCTCGACGCGGTACGTGAAGGTTCGACCCGTAAGGAAGTCTCGTACTGTGCGTACGAGATAGTCCGGCACCTCGAGCTCGTACAGTTTGTAAACGAGCCCGGCGTGCCAGACTTTGTCGAATGCCTTCGCCACGTCCAGGAAGATGGCTCCCGTGCATGCCGATGATGGACTTATACGTATGTGCTCCGTGATGCGGAGCACCTGTTATGCACGAGTGTTTGGCACGGAAGCCAAATTGCTCGGGGATAGGAAGCTCGCGAAACCATGAAGGCGCGTAATCGAGCTAAGATGAGCCGTTCGTACACCTTCCCCAGAACGGAGAGGAGACTAATTGGCCTATATGAAGAGGGATCGGTGCGCACTTTGCCGGGCTTGAAGAACCCTATCACTACGGCTTCCTTCCACTCGTTGGGAAAGATGCCCTGTGAAATGGCGGCGTTGAATATTATAACTAAAAGGCGTATAATATTCTCTGGAAATCGTCTGGCAACCAGATTAGGTATGCCGTCTAGACCGGGGCTTTGCGGGGACGCAAATTTTTAACACATCCTCAACCTCGGTACACGTAATCGGTGGAACGGGATCGCGGATTATTCATTTCGCCCTCCGCTCGACCAAGCCCTCCACCCTAAGGAGGTGAGCGGGGTCGACCGGAAGGGCGCTGGGGAGCACTGAGACTCGAGACTGTCAGCCAGACACTCGGCCTTCTCCTCGTCCAGTGAAGCTGGTGGGAGATTGGGACGGGTGAGAGGAGGCATCCCATGGTCGGGATCACGTTTGAGTGATTTTGGTAAATTCCAAAATGCCAAATGGGAAGGACGAATTTCGCTTAACGTGCTGTTCCACCGCTCGTTCCTATAGGCAGCTATGCGTGTTTTCACCTCACGCTGTAATTTATGTAGCTGCCAACGGTGACGCACGGTAGGGTACAGATCGTAAGCCCTAGTGGCTGCGTTCTTGCGTCTCATGAGATCACGGATTTCAGAAGGCAGGACCCATCGCTGATCGTCAACGACGGGTACCTCCTGGGAGCAGTCAGTGATGACTGTCTGAATGTGTCTCGTGAGCGCGTGCGCTGCGAGATTAGTCTTGAGTGGAGAATCTACGTTCTCTGGAAACGCTTCTAAGTGGGGGGAGCTGGCATCTTTCAATTGGGACTCAAGTTTGTGCCAGTCGATGACGGTTTTGTTTGAGGGCGGTTTGGGCAGAGGGCCCTAGCCGCAGAATTACAGGGCGGTGATCCGAGTGAAGCTCGTGTATCACGTACGGGTTGGTCACCGTGAGAGTGATATGACGGAGAATAGCAATGTCTAAGACATCCGGTGTGTGATCCACATTATGTGGGAAGTGAGTGGGCTCATATGGTCCCACGATCTCGAAGTCGAGAGTATCGACCAGAGATTCGAGGCCAGCCCGCGCGGATTGGTCATACGGGAGAACCACCGAGGATGCTTGCTATTGAAATCGCCGGCTAGGATCGTAGCATCTCCGAGAGAGAGGAGAGCTTCGAAGTCCGACCTAAATTTCTTTGCTACGGTGACAAGGAAGATACACCGAAGCAATAGTTATAGGGGCGTGGCCTGTCATGGCTAACTGGCAGACCGAGGCCTCGAGGTGGCGCCAAACGCGGCGTGGCGATCGGAACGCAATGCAAGGACCTCCTATAGTAAATGAGAGTGCCACCACCTTGGGCGCCGGCTCTATCATTCCTAACGATGTTATAATTCGCAATCTTCGGATCGCGAACGGAGGGTTTGAGAAACGTCTCCTGCACTAACATTACGTCGACTTGATGTTCGCGGACGAAGTTCGCTACTTCGTCTTTTGTTCCTAAGCCCGTTCGCATTGAAAACGCGACGGTCAACGAACGGGGTTTGCATCTGGCCAGGAGTCATCGAATCGCCATAAGGACATCCTGGTACATGAGGATAAGGGCCGCTTTCGAGCCCAAATCCTTAGCATTAACGTAAGCGTTGGCGAACCCAATTAGGTCCTCGATGTTCACTGAACGCAAAACTTCGTTCAGTGCCTCGAAGGCCGGAGGGATAACGGGCGTCACTGTGGACGCCAGAGGAGACACTGGCGCGGACGGACGTACCGGCACCGGGCGCGTGGGTGACGCGGAGAGCTGGTTACAGCGGCGGCGGCGGCACCACTCGCTGTAAATTGGAGAGGAGCTTGATACGCGGGGCGTAACGGCGGAAATGCGGACGGTGGCGGCACCGTCTGACGTCTAGCGACGGTCGCGGTTTTGACGGCCGGCCGTTTACGTTGGGGAGCATTAGGGCACCCTTCCAATTGGCCGTGTGGCCCATCTGCTTACACAATACGCAAGATGGTTCCTCTGTCTGGAGGGCTCTGTCCTTCGGTCGAGGACAATCGCGTGTGCCATGATCGCCGAGGCACTTAACGCAGCGCGGGCGCGAGAAACAGTTGCGTGCGGAGTGACCGTACAACTGGCATTTGTGGCATTGCCCGGGCAAGCCTGTCTTACGCGGGTCTCCACTGAGATGCGCGCGAACCGACATAGGGTTTTAAGATCGAATATGCGCTTCCTCGGGGGTGCGCTCCAACGTGACCCGGACCATGTCCAGGGGAGATTTATTCCGCTGCCTACGCATGCGGTGGACGCTTAGGACAGGGAGACCCTGGTCCTTAAGGTCGGCGGTGATGTCTTCCACGGTAACCTCTGCGGGAATCCTTTTGATTACTGCACGCAGGGTGCGCTCTTCCGGGAGCGCGTATGTGAAAAAATGAATATCATGCTGTTGCATGAATGCTGTTAATTGGCGGAAGGAATTCGCATCTTCCGCCTGTACTCTAATTTTGTCGCCTGCTAGTGTCGGCACTAGCTTGGCGTGCGGCATCGCCGATTGGACGCGGGTTCCACTGCGGTCTATCCGTCAGATAGACCGGAGGTGGCCTCGCGTTGGCGGTAGGTCCGGTACGGGTGCGGCGGTTGCACGAGGCACTGCGGCAGTACGGGGGCGCGGGGCGCAGGGGTGCGCGAGAGGGACCGGCTGCTGCCGTCTCGCTTGAGGGGTTGGGGCAGAGGCCGCGACGCCGCGGAGTCTGCAGGTCCCTTTGTGCGCTTTGGTGGGCGGGGTGGGACTGGCCGATGGAGAGGAAGTGGCCGATCGGCGCTTCTTCCTCTTCTTTTAGTGACCTCTACAAAGAGGCCGTCGCCTTCGATCGAGGCGTCACTATCTGAATTATTGACGACCTCCATTTCGGAGGCCGGGCCGGAGCACGGAGAGCACGTGCTCTCGGCGGCGATGGACGCCCTTGAGGAGGGCCGCGAAGTGGCTTCAATAGCCCGCTCGTATAGAGCGCGGTAAATCTCCGGGTGTTGCCCCGGAGACTCTCCGCTACGTGGTCGTTAACACGACCCATAATAATTAATCCACGCGATGGGGTGGGTTTGGGGCACAAAACAGGGGTCCCGGTGGGATGCCGGGGTGTGTGGCCCTGCCTCCTCCCTGCCGGGTATAGGCAGGAGGATGTGTGCCTACTGTGCGTCCGAGGCGCCTTCTTATGAGGCACCTCTGGGTGTGTCCTTAGTCTAAATAAAACTACCCGGGCACTAAATGGCTTAACGAGAGTTGACTGTTGACTATGGCATCATTAACGTCCCTTTTAAAGCACTTTCAAACATTAAACAAAGTTTCGACTTCGAGTGGTCGAGTAAGAGTCGATCCGTCATAAAGAGTCCATTGTGCATGCTCCTGGAATATTGCATTCGACACCGGACGTAATTGTATTACGGTCTCGTCGTCCACTAAACATAAAGTTTGTATATATTTAGTTTGTTCTGTCGTCATTACTTAAGGCCAAATATCATATAGTTCTGTTCATGTCTACTTAAAATACAGCCTTTATATATGTCCCACTGCTGGGCGCAGGCCTTCTGTAAAGATAGTATATGGGCATAGTCCGCCACACACACCTAGTGCGGATTGACAGACTTCACATGTCTTAGAAAAAAATTCTACGATATGTAGGTTTCCTCACGATGTTTTCCTTCACCGCCGGACTTAGCTAAACTTAACTCTTGACTTTCTTCCAGTGAAAGTGTTGGTGCTGGGAGAAGAAGTGGCCGAAGAAACTCCAGCAACGCTTCTAATATCTAAGGGATGTGGCTGCCCGTAAAATAGCGGTAATGCGAAAAGATTATTCCCAACCTCCGACGGTCGCAAATGGACTCTTTGTGTGTCTGTACTTCTGTAGCGATCTAGTCTATGCTATTGTAATCGCGTCGTCCGGATGGTCAAGAAGGTATCTTGGTGAGCGTGCAATTTAGTTGAGAACGGCTTGTAAGTGGCCGCACTTACAAGATGTTTATTTGAATAATAAGAGAATGACATTACATTCTCTTATTATTCATTAAAACTCTTATAAGTCATTAAAGATCAAAAAATAGACTATATACATTTTAAGCGCCATTCTAGCATAAAACAATATCACGCACAGATTACGTAAAGCTTTACGTAAACGAACTGAAAATGTTCAGCGTTCCGTGTTACATTTTCTTCATTGGATCAATACGGGTGTTGGCTGCTCGTTACGTAATACGACCTTGCGGGTTTCGGCTCGCGGCGAGCGACTGTGACATAACACAATTCTTATTGTCAATTTAGTGCAACTACGTAGCGCAGATCTAATTTATTTTTAACAAAACGATAGTTGAGTTACATTTGTAGGATTATTACCAAATTAACGGTACCCATTTTCAATTATTAATTTTTTTTTTCTTGGTTAATAGTAATACTATTGAACAACTTTTTCATAAATGGAACGAACAATTGTACAAGCTGTACATTAATTCTTCTTTTCATAATTCAACTCCTCTCTTTAACAGATAGTTCAGCGTTTGATCAATCGCTCTATAATATATTCATACAAATTTATTTTTTTATTTTTAATTTATTTAATAAGGTTTTCCAACAGTAAGTACAATTATACTTGCTAATTTAATATATCGACAAATACCTTGTAATTGCCTTACTAATTATAGGAAATCACAGCATTCACAAATACATACAACATAGACAACACTACTTAACTCATTTCTAAAATGAAAAATTTACTAACAAAGGAAATAAATAGTTATGATTTTGTTTTAAAAAGTAAAAAAGTAGAAAAAATAAAACGTTAAATTGTAAGGCCTACGTTAGTTACATATTTATATTATTTTGGTGGAGCAAATATTTAAATATAAAATATAACTACAGCAATAAAAAAGAGCGAATTAACTAATTTGATCTAATGTCGGTTTTTGACCATAAATATACTTATTCAGTAATAGACATTTATAGTAACGTAATAAAATTAAAAAGAGATATCAGTCTAATATAAATATATAATATTTAGCTCTGTGATTTGATGGGCAGACATTACATAACCATGCGCCATTGTCCGTCGCGCCGTGAAGTTGGCTGCCCTGCTCAATCGATGCCAATACTACGCTGAGGTCACGACCTGGATGCGCGGACGTATGTACTTATTTAGGACACAGTTTCGAGGTTATAGGTAACTAAAATTTAATCTCCGGTCATGTACTTGTTAATTATATCTTCATGTCATGATATCAATATTAGTTCTGCTGTATTAAAGCTTTGTAACATTTCAAATTAATATTTCAATAAACCAACGTAAAACGTTGAATTTTTCGTGCTTTTTTTGACATTTTAAATTAAGTTGTGGTCATGGCAATTTTTTTTTATTTAAATTTGAAGTTAAATCCTTTTACTAATTTACGTATTTACTTTTACTTACAAAATGTATTTTGTATGATTTCAAAGCTAGTGTTTGTCCATTATCCCACCTAATGTTATATGGAAATGCAGTCCTCTATGGTAACACGCTAAAAACTCTTGAAAAGACCTACATTATAATCGAAGGGAAGGACAGATACGGGAAAACTATACTAACTATATATGTGTGTGTGTGTGTGTATGTGGAGTCATCTACAAGGTTCCCGGAACCTCGCAGGTACAGACCTCGGGGTGTTACCCCATTACCCGGTTATCAGCGCAGGGGCGACTGCTCCCCTGGTCTTGGGTACCGTTTTAACACGGATTTTTAGGAATAACTATTTTTGCGTCGTGGCTAATCCCTCAAGCGTCAGCCGCGACGAATCTATCTTCTACGCCCTCCCAACCTCTCGGTCTCGATTGAGACGGAGGTCGAGAGGGGGCGTATAACTATATATTCTTTTGTTTTACGATTAATAAAAACGAAGCAAAACTTCAAGCGAAGGTATAACATCTATCTTCGATCGTTTAAGTTTAATCACTTCTCACTATTCTTCTCGGTTCTTCTCACCACTTCATACCAATCCTCACTAATTATCAATTTTGATCAAAAAAGTTATTACAAATAACTCAAAAATAACAAACAAATCACAAAATTATAACTAACGTAAGAACAATTGACTAAAACCGGTAAATACAGAAAATGTAACTAACCATACTATAATTTAATCACAAAGCACACAACTAAACTATCTAACTAATTTATAATTTACATTATGTAATTGATCAATAACCTCCTTTTTTTGAAGTCGGTTAAATGAAAAATTATGCTTATGCGTTATTCCAGACTATAGGCCATCTCTGTGCCAAGTTTGAAGCAGATACGTTCAGCAGTTCTGTCGTGATTAGGTAACAGCATGTGTGATATTACTGGGGTAATGTATTTGGTTCGTAGCGCCACGCTTCCCGGGTATGAATATGAGTTAGTTTAGCTTAGATTGTCCCAATTAGTTCCGTTCCGAAGCGGGGCCAGGATGGGTACCTGGCCCCAGCATGCTTCGGCGTCGTCGGGACTTCTCTGAGTGCCGGAGAAGTCCCCTTTGAGGATGAAGTCCGGTCTTTGCCGGGACCGGCCGGTCGTTGGGGTGTCCTGTCGCTGACAGATCCGGGGCACCCCGCTCATAACGGCTGATGGCATTCGCGGAAGGTTTAGTGGGTAGGGGCTGCCCAGGCCGAGTCCCACACATCCCTCCGGGTCCACCCAGGGTACCGGAGGATGGTCTATAAAAGGATTCCCCCGCGTGAACAAAAAAAAAAAAAATTAGTTTAATTTTTAAAATAGTTACCGACCGAGTTGTGGATCGATCCTCACAGGCTCCCTCGGATTGGAATGCTTACGCGTAATATAGTAACCGTCCAAGCTGTTACCCCTCACCGGGGGGACCCTCGTGTCGAGTTACTAGCAATAGAGGTTCAGGCTAATCGACCTTAATAGCAATGCCACATCTCAATCCGGTGAAGCCAGCCTCTCTGGCAAAAAATGTATTTGGTAGTGATGTGGATTTCTAATTATTATTAATTGTAAAGTAATATTTTCTGTCCATGGCGTTAAGGTGTTGGGAATATATAAGAAATCGCTAACCACTTTATGTTCATACTAAAATAATCCACTTCTATAATCGGGTCCGAATTACATTGGTTATTCTATCAATTTCTACGTCGCGATAAATACGTTATTGGTAAGGTTATTAGTAATTTTTTTTCAGTGTGCCGCTTGAGATTTTAAAATTCGAATACCCAATTCGTCTTTAATATATAACTTAATATATAACAAGTATATTTACGAGTAAAACCAAAAACCGTCTTCAAATATAATCAAACGTTAAACTTTATTACGCGCGGAATCATCGTCATGAAATCGTTTGAATCATCGAAATCGGTTGGCGTGATATTAAGTTATTCGTGATTTTGTCCATGATTTTCTCATGGATCTCATTGTCGGGATCGCATCGGAAGCACCAGCTTTCAAACAACAAAAAAAGAATCATCAAAATCGGTTCACCCAGTCGAAACTTAAGCGGTAACAAACATAATATCCCCTTGATATCGGTGCCTTGTTATTTCCAATATTTTCAATATTTAATTATATAATTTAAACTTTATATATATTTTTTTTTCATCTATTATTTTATTGTATAAAATATATTTTAATCTCATAACTGTTTTATTCATGTATCATATTTATTATACTCTTACTGTCTGTATAATAATATTCCATATAAAAGTAGTATTGCGCGCGCACGTCTTTAGGTAGTCCCGGGCACCGCTGAAAATCAGCGCTGTCGCATCCTTGTGACAGCATATGCTGAGACGGTGTCCGATATTGGCATCATATGTTTTGTATTATTTGCCCGTGTAACTTTAACTGTGTTTTGTCTATCTTTCATTCTTTTTTAATGTGTGTTATATTCAGTCTGTGATGTGTTTTTGTATTGTGATGCCAATAAATAAATGTCTATGTCTATAAAACGTCCACCTTTTGAAGTTGGTTGAAAATAAGTAAAATGTGTAAACATGGTCCAAAGCTTCATGTCCTCGAAGTTCTTCATCGTAGATGGGCCTTTGCCAGGCAGGCGGAAGGCATGAGCCAGAGTTACATAACAGTAATAAATTGGGAATTCAATTTAAAGTTTCTCAAGTATTATTTCCCTCGCTTCCTGGAGCCAGTCTGGAACGCCGCCAGGGTATGCTGCACTCACCGGCCCCTTGTCATTGGCGTCTAGACGTGCCCTCCGGCTGTTTTACGTAACCTTTCAACTAGGGATGTTCGTGCAATATACTGATATTTTTAATACGTCGTAATCTATATATATTCGTATATAAAAGTGAAAGTGTATTTGGTTATATTCCGTATAGGTTCCGTAACGCCTGGACCGATTTCAATGAAACTTTTAGGGAATCTTTAAATTGACCTGGCGAGTAATCGTGTAAAGTTTGGTGACGATCGGAGCATGTGATGATATTCTATTGTTTTATAACCCATATTTGTATGACACATGCGTTGTGTATATTTATGTCATTATGAACCATATTGAAGTACAATGGAGTATAGTACATGGGTGTAGGTAATGATCTTCACTCGCTCGAGAAGAGAATGAACGGAGAGAAATGAATAATTTAATGTATTGTGAGAGTTAAATTAAGTATTTAATGAAGTAAGTTTATTATTTACATAAAATAAAGCAAAATCTAGCCCGGCGAAGCGGGCTGGGTACGCGCTAGTTTGTTTAAATATTCTCACCGCCTGTGACTAATCTGGTCACTAATCTGGCAGATGTGGCCGGTCAACTGACACTACAACCCGCTGAGAGTTATGTCAACTACCTTTGTTTTCCATTGAAATTATAAATTTCGTATTCTATCCCATAGAGAAATGCCGAACATAGCCTAACGGTCAGAGTCCAAGTCTCTGCACCGTCTGTGAGGACGCACTTATGAGTCATTTATTTCCTTTTATTTGGTCAGTCCGTCAATATAAGCGATCTTCCTCGCTGCCTGGTACCCTCCCGGCGGCATACGTGACCAAAGTGCTATCAAAGGTACGGGTATCCAAATACGACGTGGGAGCCTTCAAGAGTAGAGTTAATAGGCACTTACTAAACTAGCGCGTACTATCTTTCGACTATATCACCACTTAACACCAGGTGGGATCATGGTCAAGCGCTAGTTTACACGCATAAAAGAAAAAAGTGAGTATACGAGACTGCACGAGGTGATAAAGGATGGGACGATGTCTTAAACTATCACATTTACTACAGATAGTATTCCGGTAACATTGATAACAGACGTAAATTTTATTATTTTAGGACTGTGCACATATTCGGAACAATGGAATATCTGGAGAATTTAATCTAAACTGGTACAATCTTATCGTTGCCGGTTTAGATAACCAGATTCAGCTGATCGTTCAGAAATCCGGCACCACTCGGAATGAACCGGTCAAGATAATGTCATGTGCCGCTGTATTAAAGCATTCTTGTAGGACTACTTAGGATGCTTACACACTAGTGATATATATTGTTAACCGACTCCAAAAAAAAGGAAGTTGATATCGTCATCGTTTTTATTAGCCTTCATATATTAACTGATTTTGACGTGACAACGTCTTATAAATTGAAGAAATCATTCGCGCAAAATGTCACGTTACGCTCGAGCCGAGAGTTCCCGATAATTGCCGATAGTGCACGTTCAAAATGTATAAGCGAGAGCGCGGTTTGAGAGAGATAGAGAACGCAAATTTGTGTTCAGTGAAGTAGAAAAAATAGTTCAATTTTGTTGTAATAACGTGTGCACCTAGGATACCTTGTCACGAATTTAACGTCCGAGGGCCGCGCGCCTAGAAACAATAATTTATCATGATAACGCTACTAGACCTCACACATATTTAGCCACTAGAAAAAAATTTAAAACAAGAGTTTGGCTGTGAGATGTTAATGCATCCGCCGTATAGTCCTGACCTTACAACTTCCGATTTCCACCTGTTTCGATCTCTTCAGAATTCTTTAGGTAGTGTCAGGTTAACATCACGAGAGGACTGCCAAAATCACTTCGCGGGACTTTGATCAGAGTTCCCAAAATTTCTGTAGCAATGGGATCATGTCCCTACCTACAAGATGGCAAAAAGTTATCGAACAAAATGGTACCTACATACTTTAGTGAAATGTTTTGAATTTTAAAAATGCGAAGAAACTTTTTCCCCAACCTATTATATATTTGCTCAAGTGTTTCAACACCTTTACATGGTTGAAGTTAAAGTGAAAAACATTCTATTATCTTAATATAATATTATATAAGATTTATTTTGACATCAAACTGTAAATAAATATTAAAACTATTACTATACCGTATATTATTATTATTTCATATTATATTATTATTATTTAAGTTTTATTAATATTTCTATAAAATTATGATTATTATATATATATTTTAATTATTGGCATCATGTATACATTACAAACAAAATATAACGCACATAAAAAAAAAAAAAAATGCAATCGACGAAATAAAGAGCGGACAAATTGGACATGATGACTAACATCGGACACCGTCGCAGCATGTACTGTCGCAAAGTTGCCACAGCGCTGTCAGTTGTGCCCTTGTGGACTAGCCAACGTCGTTTTTGCCAGTAACGTTTCAGTATGAAACCGATATATTACAGTCATATTATCATTCCATCATTGTCAAATATGTCATACAATACTAGCACCAATAAACTAAAAGACATAAAACTATCAAATATGGACCACTATAATGCCAATGAACGTCCATTTGTATTCTATCGGTTATGCAGACTCGGCACCCTAGTCGGGACAGGTAACCGCCCAAGCCGAGCTTACCCCGCATTGACTTTTACTTCTTTTTCAACAGACTTCATAAGGATGAGATTCTCAATTCATCTGCATTTTTTTTTATATTTGGGTGAACTGATTTCGATTATTCTTTTATATGATTATTGGTCCAGTTCTAACAATGGGATCCATGAGAAAACCATGTCTTAAATTTGCATCAATTATGCGCGCCACAAATGGACGAATAACTCAATATCACGCCAACGTATTTCGATGATTCATTTTTTATTGGAAAGGATGTACTTTACGAAGTTTGGTTACATTCTAATTAAGTCTGATTTTGTAATTAATGTAATTTAGAAATACAATAACGTCCGCGCGTAATAGCGTTTCACGATCGATTCGGTTTCTGTTTTTACTGGTAAATATACTCGTGCTGAATTACTAGATACAGAGGTATAAACCAAGTAACCCAAAAAACTTTGCCACTTTATAAACAGTAAAGGCCAGCTTCCCCGGCCGACTGATGTGTAGATTTACACACACAAATTAGATTGATATTAGTGAAAAATTGATATTTTTGCAAATGGCCGACTCGTCTAACGCTTCCAGAGAAGTATAAGTTCATTAACCTACATAAAGGACATTACCGGACAGCACTGGCGAATGTATTATACTCTCCCGGCCATTTCCGTGCACATACAGAGGCATGCAGTATGTTTTGTCATTACGTGACCGTTAGATTGGTAACATTATTATAAAATATGCCGGTCAGTCATGACGTGTTTTAAATAAAAAAATAAGACCACGTACGACGTCCTAAAAGCCCCTCGAAAATCATATAAAATTGACAATCTCGATTGGGCGAAGTATTTTTTACATAAGTTGGTTGGAAGGCGTTATTCTTTACTCTTCTAATGAAAGTGCTCTGTATTGTTATAACTTTAGCTCATTTAGGGACTAGTATTTAATGTGACGTAATACCTACCTACTTACCTACAGCCAGATGAGCCGCCATTCCGTGTGACGCGCTTGTGACGTCATAGGATAGACTGCCGACTTGCGCACTGCGGTACCAATGACATCTAGTTTTATATTCTTTGAACATTTGAAAACCTCAAATAAAAGTTTTTTTTGTAATATTGGCAATATGATTTACTTTCTTCTACTGTCCAGTATCAAATTTAAATATTATTTATCTTTTTTTAATTATTACTCTAAAGTATATATAACTCAAACTGTATAAAAAAAAACCCCACTTAAAGTTTTTTAAATTATAATTGAATGAAAATTGAGAATCGATTACATATTTTTATGTAACCAGCACAACGTGTTACGATTTATCAAATGAATAGATCCGAGGTGAAAATCTGGGTCAAAGTAATATAGGTAACAGACAGGAAAAAAACAACAAATTATTTTATAACAGTTCTATATTGTTATCACTCATGACATGTGAATTTTTCTTCACAAAAACTCACACCGAGGAGACCATTGATGGTTACACTTCCAGCAATTCACTTCCTACTTTACAATTCACACTGACTGTTACCCAGTTACAATAACCCATATGGTTATAACTACATTGAAACACTTAATTTCAAATTGATTTTAATCATTTTACTACTCAGAACCACACACTGCATAGCACAAGAAACATTCTAAATCACCATGTTACATAACAGCTTTACAATCACATGATTTTAGACAATTCACAGTATTTTGAATGTGAGCATTACATAACAGCAAGGAGTTTGAATGGTAAATTCAATTCAATAATTTAAAAGAAAATAACACCCATGAACATAATAGTATATGGCAATATATATGATGATTTTAGATTAAATTAAAAAAAAAATAACCTTGGCCTCAAAGTCATGCAGAGCATGTTACACAACTGTTACTGGCAACGCTAGTTGATCACAGAAAAAGAATTTGAATTAAGAACATTGATGTTTCAAGTATATTTTTTTAATTGATCCAAGCAAGCGATTATGTAACCACAACATTTATTAATAAAACAATATATATTGGAATCAGTGTACAAACACTTTTATTTAACTAAAAATAAGTTACTAAGAGTCGTTTTTTTCACTTCTAATAATACATGATTTCAAGGGAGTGGCTATTATAGGTGATTCAGAATCACAATTGTAATATTGGTAACAATTCTTACACTATCTTTAGAGGAGCTTCTTGATCTCATCGTATAAGACAAGCACGAAGGCACCACCAGTGCCTCTGAGCACGTTCGAGAATGCGCCCTTGAAGAAGGCAGCACTACCTTCAGTCTTAGCGATGGTTGCCCAGCAGTGGATGGTGTTCTTGTAAAGGATGTCGGCCTTGGCGCGTCCAGACTGCATCATCATGCGCCTACGGACCGTGTCGAAGGGATACGACATGATACCAGCGACGGTGGTGACGGTTTGGGCGATCGCCCAGCTGATGACAATGGGTGTGTTCTTGGGGTCGGGCAACATGCCACGAGCGGTGTCGTAGAAACCGAAGTAGGAGGCACGGTAGATAATGATACCCTGCACGGACACACCGAAACCCCTGTAGAGACCGATCAGACCGTCAGACTTGAAGATCTTCGAGATGCAGTTGCCGAGACCGGTGAATTCACGCTGGCCCTCGCCCTTGCCTACATCGGCAGCGAGACGGGTACGGGCGAAGTCGAGCGGGTACACGAAGCACAGCGAGGTAGCTCCGGCGGCACCACCGGATGCCAAGTTTCCGGCAAAGTAGCGCCAGAACTGTGTGTTTTTGTCAACGCCGCCAAGGAACACCTGCTTGTACTTGTCCTTGAAAGCGAAGTTGAGGGCTTGTGTGGGGAAATACCTGATGACATTGGCGAGATTACCACGCCAGAATGAGAGCAATCCCTGCTCCTTGGGAATGCGGACGAAGGCGTCGATGATACCTTTGTAGCGTTGGTCTTCTGCGATTTGCTTGCTGACGTGCTGTACCTGCAGGAGCAGTTTTACACGCTCGATGGGCGCCACCGCGGTCTTGGAGACGGCAGCTGAGATACCACCAGCGAGGAAGTCCTTCGCGAACGCAACCGGATCGGCGAGGTTCGACATTTTGTTGGATTATATGCGCTCTTCACACAGTGATCGCGGGCGTCGAAGTGAAGGTTTTACGGTTCACACACGGAATGGCAAAATCACGAAACACGAACTCCCGATTTATGTAATCAGGAGATATACGAGTAATTTCGTGATCCCGGGAGCACAGGGGTAGGTGTGTGCCTTTTTGAAATTCGATCGATCACGTTCTCTCGCTGTTCTGGCCAGAGGAGCGCCGCAAAAGAAAGAAGGAAGGGGTAGATGCTGCCAACTTAACGGCTCAGTACCACGAGGCCAGTGTGGCACGATTATTTATTAATTTTCCTTAAATACATTCGGAATTTAACTTTTTTTACTAAATCAAAATGGGATAAAAACATAAAAAATCTATTTAATATTGATGTACAAATAGTTAAATAATAAAAATGCAAAGACTTTAAATTAATAACAAATTACTTTTCCATTATCATCATCACATTAGTAAACTCTAAAAAATAAAATAATACTAAAAGCTAGCACAATTTTGAATATATGAGTATAGAAAGAAAAATTCTACATAAATAAAACATACTACTATTAAGTATCATTTTTATAATTTCATTAAAATATGCATTTACAACAAATATGGCAATCTAATATTATTGAGCAGAACGTACGCTTTGATAATGGTATAGCTTTGAAAATAGAATGCCAGAACACCTTGTAATCTTTTACTTTACAGTATTTTCTAATAAATTTTACTAGTTTTATTTGAGAGTTATTGATATGAAACTTTCTTAAATAATATGTTTTTGTAGTTTTTACAGTTTGAAAATGCAAATTGTAAGAAAATTAGCAATGTTTACTGATTATATAGTTGTGCTGATGTTCGAATTCAAATCTTTTTATATAAGTAACCTGCGAATTTATAATATAAATGCACTAATGGTTACCTACTTGCCATATTAGAACACGTGTTGATAAAATGCTGTGTCACTCGTATCAAATTGTAGAGTTGGCAGTATGTAGATACATAAAAAGTAAAAATTCGTTTAATCTGTAAAGCATTTGACATATGACAATTTCCTCAATTACTTTTTACTATTTGTATTCTGTGGAACACAATAAAGAATTGCGATTGAAGTTGAGTTGGTAATATTTTCGTAATGAAATTCAGTTTTATTTAACTTTTGATATATAATTATGACCTGACATCCCCAGATAGGTGCACTGGTAATGCCGTCCGTCGGAATGGAGGAGGACAACGGTGCCGGACATGCCTTGAGCGATTTCCTTCTACAATTGGAAAACTACAATCCTTCAATACCAGAATTTGTCGTTGCATACTATCTGAATTCATCTGGATTTGAGTCACAAGATCATAGGTAATAATATCTTTTATATTACTTATGGTAATAAATAGTCCTAAATCGAACCTGAAGACATGGCTACGATCTTATGTTCAAGGGCTTCTGGTTTACAATCTTGACTAATTACTGTTGTTGAACACATTGCTTTTGCCTTGGCTACTTTTTCTGGTTCAAGGAAGTCTTGAACTGCACAAAAGATTGTGTTGGACTAATATTAGTAAATGTTTCAATTTGCTAATAAACCTCAATTCTGTGGCTTAACTTCACTAATCATATCACACTGTCAATGTTTATATTGTATTTTTAGTTTTTTCAAGTAAAATAAGAATGTCATGTCAAACAATTTGTAAACAATATGCAATACTTACAAAAAATATACTGAAAAATAATGCAATATAGATACATTTTGCAATGTAAATTTAAAATTAATTAAATATAAAAGCAATGGATTGTGTGTAAATTTTTAAAATTTTGCAGAGTATTGAAGGTGATTCTTATACAATTAGTATTAGACATAAATACCATTTTATGTATTAAAATACTGTTTCTACTGATTCAAATATTCCTTTTGTATAGCAATCGTGACATCTCACATTGAAAAGCAAGTCTCTTGCATGTTCCATATTTTTTTTTAAGTTTTGGGGCCATTTGTGATGGCCTGGCGATTTGTCTCCTGTGACATGATCAGAGACTTTGTAATTGATAGGAAATATTAGTTAGCAACTGACTGTTTAAAGTCTATTTTTTATACTTCTTTATACAATTTCTTATTATTGATGGTACTTGTAGGTAGCTGACAAAGAGCAATCTTATTACTAAATAGTAAATATATATATATATGTTTAATGTTCCATGTTTTGTTGGATTTGTATCACTGAGGCAGGATGAATGACCAGCCCTGTAGTTCTGGGCTCTCAAGAATAAGACTACGGTATCCCCTGCCTGTCGTTGAAGGCGACTAAAAGGGGCCTCGGGTTCACTGGGCGACAAGGGTGGGAGCCTGAGTCGTCCACCAAAGTGGACCTGGGAAGAAGGCGACATCGGCTGGGCCGTGTCGCCTTGCGCTGCGAGGGCACAGGGGGGGAGGGAGTAACCTCCCCCCCGGGACGTCCTCTCCTTCAGCACAGTGCAGAGGGGCTCCGGTGCGTTCCACTGGAGATCCCGGAGCCCCTCGTCATGCACCAAGGAAAGGGCCACCGGGGAGGTTTTAGTGGGTAAGAACCCCACATAACCGCCGCCTTCCCCCCAGAAGGCGTGGTATCTGTCTGAAGATTTCCTCCCGGTCAACAAAAAAAAAAAAAGGATGAATGACCAATTTGTTGGGTTGTCAACCTAATAGAAGTGTCTATCATGAAAGCTGCGGAGTTTTGGCTTATAGGACATTAAAAACATTCTTTAATATGCTCTATTATTTGTAGCCTGTCTCCATTTTCTTTGGTCATGATAAGATAGATTACATCAAGTTTTAATTGGATGTAATAATATTCACTTTACTTTTATTCCAGGTTGATACGTCTCATCGCTTTGGCCGCTCAAAAGTTCCTATCAGACATTGCAAATGATGCTCTTCAGCATTGCAAGATGAGGACGACAAGTCAAGTAACGCAGAGCTCGAAGAACCCCAAGGGGCCAAAGGAAAAGAAGTATGTCATGACCATGGATGACTTAGTGCCTGCGCTCCAAGAATACGGAATCACGGCGAAGAAACCACATTACTTTGTTTGAGAGAGAATCAAGATTGATTGTTAAAAGTTCTTCTAGGCGCATTAATGGTGTGTGGTAAATTTTAACTTAGAATTAGCTAGGCAAAACTTAATTGTAAGCTCTAAAAAATATGTTGTTTGAGTGATAGTTTAAAATAATTTAAAATTTATTCAATATTTCTTATAAGCAATAACTTAAAATGTTTCTAGCAGTATTCTAATTGCTGTATCACCATGTACAGTTTGAACTACAGTTATAGCTAAATGTTTTATCTTTTTAACATTTTATTAAATTAAATAAATTACCATCATAATGTACATTATTAGGGCAACACAAAAAGATGCTCAATATGAGAATGATGATGAATCCAAAACCGTCATTCTTTGAATGTTGTCAAATCTTTAGTTTAGTAAAATAATTTGCTGTTTTGTACTAATTCAAACATCACACATAAAGTTTGTAATATCCTAAAGTTTTGGAGTAAAACTTCTTTATGCACTACATTATAGGGTTAAACTAATGAATGCAATACGAAAAGTGTGATGTAACGAAGGGAAGTTGAGAGGGAGATATAAGTTAGTGAAGAAAGGGAGAGTTACATTTTGAATAACTGAGAAACAGTGCAGGCCTATTGTCTGTATCACACCGTAGAGAGCAGTACACACATACATTATCTTTCTATCTTGAACAATTGTGAATATAAATTATATTCTGTGTGTACACATCAAACATACATACATGTATATGGAGCTAAAGGAGTTTTACTTCAGTCATGTGGTCTAAACCACACGTTTTTTTGTTACAGTTCAATTTTAGATTTTGCTTTTTTGACCTGTCATGCAATGTTACACTTTGATGACATAATGCATAGATGACCCTACATTATAAAAATTAAAACCTGTTGTCAAAATTAATATTGGATAGCCCTTTAAAATTAGGAATAAAATTGGTATCATTGGGTTTTCAGGAATGTTTTTTTGTTCCATTTGTAACAGAAATGATGTTCTATGAAATATTTAAATGAAATATGGTTGAACCAAAGATTTAATTAATAAATTTGTAAAACTCCAAAATACGTTTCATGTTTTAGGCATTAATGAAATAAAAAAAACTTATAAAATTTATATCGAATTTATAATCAATTACTTGACGTTTGTCATAGAATAATTATAAATGACATTATTTCCACCACCATAATTCATTTTTGATGACATGATATAGATTATTTCAAATATAGATAGTAATTTCTGTATATAATTAAATCTTTGGGCTAAAATCAACTAACCCATAAAAAAATTCTCGATTTATTCATTCATTACTTTTAATTAATCATCAATTACTTTATACAACTTTGATGTTAATTGCTTGTTTTTTTTAATCACACGATTATTTTCATGCCAATTGGTAATGTTTGTCAAAGTGTAATCAAAAATACGTGCTTTATTAAAATCAGGTAGCTGTTGCATTCGTGATCAAGTTACCTTTGTCCCTGTTATGTTTTTAAATAAAAAAAAATGATACATTAATTGAACTTTTATTTTTAAACATCTCATATTAATTTTATTGACATCTCTATCGTTTTCTCAGCGCAGAGGATCGTGACCACCAAAAAAACTGTTCTTAACAAACATTCCCCACTTTCTTCTATTTTGATCTAGGTGGATAGCCGCCTGCAGTTTCAGTCCAGTAATAACTTCAATAGGGTCCGTCCCTCTAGTGGGCACCTTGCCTCTGCTTCTTTTATTATCCGTGAAATAGCTACCGACCGAGTCGCGGTACGGCCCTCGCGGGCGCCCTCGGATCGGAATGCTTACGCGTAACATAGTAACCGTCCAAGCCGAGGTTACCTACCGGGGGGACCCTTGGGTCGAGTTACTAGCGTTAGAGGTTCAGGCTAAGCGACCTAAGAGCTATGCCACCCAATCCGGTGAAGCAGTCAAGGCCAGCTTCTCTGGCCAATCTGTGTAGTTCGTCATTAAAAAAAAAACTGCTTCTTTTACCCTCGACGCAGCCAACCGGAATTTTCAAAGCTGTCTGGTTAGCGGCCAGCAATGGGGTTTCGGGGGAGTCGTCGTCTGCATTTCCAAAGGGCCTTGCATTCTGAAGATATGCCAACGAACTCCTAAAAATCATTTAGAAGAATGCTTGTTAAGTGTTGTATGAGATTCCAAAGCTAGTTATGTACGTCATACCGACAACGAGCATGATTCTGAAAGAACAAAAATAATCAATCAAGCACCCTTAGTCATTAGCTTAATGTCTAAGGGTACACTTGGCGAATCGTAAGGTCATTACGAATCCACTTTTCGACTATTGACGTGAATTTCATATCCATTTCCATATCTTAGCAGAAGCGTAAGCTTATTTTGAATGGTTAATAATTAAATTATATATAAAACACAAATTAATGTAAAAAAAATTGTTACCTTTTTAAATTTTATATTTAAAATTGAGCTTATATTTTAAACGACTATTTAGTCGACTAGTAACTCAAACCAAAATAAAAAAAATTGATTGAGTAACAAAACTTTTTACATAACTACCAATTTCTATTAGACACACCAATCATTTATCACAGGTTGTGATAAATACTTTGTTTAAACTCAACTACCTCAATTTTGCTCTTTCCTATCACCATTATTCTGTTCTTTTATTTTTTTAGTTATTGTTAGTTTCCCTTTACTTAGAATTAGTTTTTCAATTGTTATGTTATATCTAAAGACCGAAAGCGGCACCTTCAACTTCTTCAGAGAGTTGTTATCGGAACTTCGTTTGGCGCCAGTTGCTTCGTCCGATCGTCTGTAAAATCCTTAAATAGTGTTGTTATTAAAAAAAAAATTCAAATTTCTTACGTTACAGTCGACAGCTTCAATTTGAATTCTTTTGCAAGCGGGCCGGAGCAGGGGTCAGTCGATCGGATCGGCCAGAAAATTTAACCGTTACTTTAATTTGAAACTTTTCAATTTTCTTTGTATTAACTTCAGTATAAATGGAAATGCCATATGTCTACGAGACCATTAGGCAGTTATCCTGGCTTTGCGGTCACAGTTACAGAAAAAACTTCCAGAGTTACGTGTGGTATTGGTAAGTATTATTTTAAGTTACTATGTGTTTTTTCCCGTAGCCCGTGGATTATAGAAGCGTATTAATGAACAGCAAGTTTTAGTTCTATTTATATATTTTTTACATATACCACTTTTTAGACACATTTTGTTCGGTATATACATGTGAAATTACGATATGGTGTTAGAAAACGCCTTTACTTTTTTTTCTCGTAAGAAAAACTAGGTGCGTCATTTTGCTAAAACGCCATATTTGTGAGATGTGTAGGATTTTCACTGTTTTAACGTTTTATCACCTGCTGCTATTACGAATAACGGTAAAATTACGGTAAGTCGCCATGTTAGTTTGTTTTAAAAATGTAATGAAATGTTAGGAAAATTTGTTCTTATAAAAACTTCTGTAGGGTACGCCATTTGAAAAGCCGCCATATTTGCGTTATGAGTTAAATTTCCATTTTTATGTTTTATCACCTATTGTTTCTACAAATAACGCATAAATTACGTTATGGTGACTAACGGAAAAATCGTCATCGTGTTCGTTTGTTTAAAAGTATAATTTTTAAGAATTTTGAAAAATCCTCGCCATTTTTTCCCAACGTTTCGACGGAATTGCACTGGCCGTTATCAGGGGCTTACGCGTCTTCGTATAGCACGGTTCAATATCTACCCTCACTTGACGAGTGTAAATGTTATCGTTGGGGCTACAAAACGTACTACATAGTGTTTTACAATGCCACGGTGGTTGTTGCATCTATGACCTGATTTTAAAATAGTTGGCAATTGTCTTGGCTACTATTAGTTACTTACAATAATGGTAACAATCTGTGGTGAGAGCTTAAGGTGATCCTATGTTACAAAATTTGTATTAAATATGAATTTGGATTGTGAATTATTATATTATTTTTCTCTGTTCAGTTTGATTGAGGGCTTATCAGCAGGCTTCCATCTACTTCGTCAATGTATAACAGTGGTCAAAGGCGAGTGCCGGCGGCTGGGCTGCCTTTTAAGATGTAAGTAACATGAAATATAAACTATAGTACTTTCAAATTATTTAGTAATAATCAACGGTCTGCATGGAAGGGTCAAGTGCACCATGGAATGGCTTGATCAGGGAAATCATATTTTATTTATTATTTATATATATGCTGTAAAATTCTACATAATTTTTTTTATTAGTAGTATTAATATTTTTTACAAATGTTACTAACATTCTTATTGTTGAGTTTTGTTTCCTTTCAGAGAGCTGATTTCATGCATGGGACTTATTTGCTTACTGATACGTCATCAATGTACAGTGTCCAAAAGAGATGCTGCCTTGTAAGATGTAAGTAACACTATAAATAAACTATCTTGTTCAAATGTTTTAGTTGGATTCAAGCCGATTATGCATAGAAGGATCCTGTGCATCATGGCTCAGCTTGATCAGGGAAAGCACATTCTGTATATATGTTATATTGTTTTTACAAATATTACCAATAACATTCTTGTGAAGTTTGGATTGTGACTTGATGTATTCTTTGTTTCCTTTCTTAGGGCTCCTAAGAGGGTTTCTACTACTGCATCAATATACAATAGTGCCCAAAGTAGAATACAGGCAGTTACACTGCCTTATAAGATGTAAGTTAGACTAAAAATTAATTATACAACTATTTCAAATGTTTTATTATAAATTTAATAATAATAAAATGTTTATTTATCTTACTCCCACATTACACATAGTACAGTTTTAATACAATTACATGATACAATAGGTGGATGTGGGAGTTGGAGCTCAAACTGAGTAAACTTGTGTTATGAGTCTCCTGGCTCTCCACTTACACAATTAAATAAATAATAAAATAAAATTTTATTTGGACAAAAGAAACACCACAATACAGAACATACATAAACTGCTACAGTAGTTGGCAACTGTGTCGCAGCAGTTTACACCACCTCGAGACACAAACAATACAAATACAAATTAAACTTATAATTATGTACATAATATTAGAGGAAAAAAAATATAGATACATTATTGTGCATATGTGTGTGTGTATATGTGTGTGTGTATGTATGTGCATCACAAGCATCCAGACAGAATTGCTTCAGTGTCATAAGTTAGGTATATATAGTATTTAAAATTATAATATAGTTATTTAAAATAAGGCATAATAAAACAGTTTGTGTCTATCTTCATAGACATAGGAATTTTTCTGTTTCCTCATAATCAATTTCCAAAAGCCATGCAATAATTTTTTTGAAAAGAAAGCTAGCAATATTTTTTTTCAGAAATATTACTATCAATCCATTCCAAGTAAACTTAAGCTTGTGCTAGGACATGTTTCAAGGCAATAGTTCAATGGTGAATTTGAACCCACAACCTTACAATTGGCAGCGGATACGGCTATTGATGGAATATTGATAGCTTAGTTATATTTAATAATGTATTACACATTTTATACATATAATATATAATAACTTTTATACAACTAACATTCTTTCATACATTTAATTTGAGTATCATTTGTGATATATTTAATAAAATATTGATTGTTTTATTTCAGAGAGCAGAGTTCATCTGGAGGACATCTCAGCAGGGCTTCCTTCTTCATCAACGTACAACCATGTCTAAAGGAGAAGCTGCATTGTAAGATGGTAAGTTACACTAAAAATTAACTATACTGCAACAGTTTTGAATGTTTTAATAAGTTATTTTTTCTTTAGTGGAGTGCATAGAGGTAACTTTTGACGTCTGCTTTTTATCACTTATTTGGACCTATTTGTGACAAGTGGTGAATGCCATTGCCATACACTGGGCACAAACTTTAGTAAATGGATATTTTTTGTATTAAATAGCTGAAACTCTCATGCGTATGAACAGTGCATCTGTATTGTTAAATGCTAAGATGGTCGCAATGCATGAAGATTCTAATTTCAGAATTTTATCTCATTAATAAGAGGTGTGACAGTGGTAGTTTTTTAAATTAAAACTAGATTATGAGAGAACCTCTTCTTTGAAATCGGTTAATAGGCATGTGTAGAAGTGTTCTGTTTAATCCATCACTGATTCGATTTTAAGTCTGATTTTGTTTTTATTCTTAAATTTATATTTTTTTAACAAACTCCAAAGAAGGAGGAGCTTCTCAATTAGATTGTATTTTTTTATGTTCATTACCTCGGAACATTAGAATGGAAGAACATATTTTGATGATTCTTTTTTATTTCTAGTCTAATTTTATTTTTATTCTTAAATATATATTTTTTTAACAAACTCCAAAGAAGGAGAGGAGCTTCTCAATTACATTGTATTTTTTTATGTTCATTACCTCGGAACATTAGAATGGAAGAACATATTTTGATGATTCTTTTTTTATTTCTAGTCTAATTTTGTTTTTATTCTTAAATATATATTTTTTTAACAAACTCCAAAGAAGGAGGAGCTTCTCAATTAGATTGTATTTTTTTATGTTCATTACCTCGGAACATTAGAATGGAAGAACATATTTTGATGATTCTTTTTTTATTTCTAGTCTAATTTTGTTTTTATTCTTAAATATATATTTTTTAACAAACTCAAAGAAGGAGGAGCTCTCAATTAGATTGTATTTTTTATGTTCATTACTCCTCGAACATTAGAATGGAAGAACATATTTTGATGATTCTTTTTTATTTCTAGTCTAATTTTATTTTTATTCTTAAATATATATTTTTTTAACAAACTCCAAAGAAGGAGAGGAGCTTCTCAATTACATTGTATTTTTTTATGTTCATTACCTCGGAACATTAGAATGGAAGAACATATTTTGATAATTCTTTTTTTATTTCTAGTCTAATTTTGTTTTTATTCTAAATATATATTTTTTAACAAACTCCAAAGAAGGAGAGGAGCTTCAATTAGGATTGTATTTTTTATGTTCATTACCTCGAACATTCAAATGGATGAACATATTTTGATGATTCTTTTTTATTTCTAGTCTAATTTTGTTTTTATTCTTAAATATATATTTTTTAACAAACTCCAAAGAAGGAGAGGAGCTTCCTCAATTAGATTGTATTTTTTATGTTCACACTGAACATTAGAATGGAAGAACATATTTTGATGATTCTTTTTTATTTCTAGTCTAATTTTGTTTTTATTCTTAAATATATATTTTTAAATAAACCCAAAGAAGGAGGAGCTCTCAATTAGATTGTATTTTTTATGTTCATTACCTCGAACATTCAAATGGATAAACAGATTTTGATGATTCTTTTTAATTCAAGTCTGATTTTGTTTTTATTCTTAAATATATATTTTTTAACAAACCCAAAGAAGGAGGAGCTTCCTCAATTAGATTGTATTTTTTATGTTCATTACCTCGGAACATTAGAATGGAAGAACATATTTTGATGATTCTTTTTTATTTCTAGTCTAATTTTATTTTTATTCTTAAATATATTTTTTAACAAACTCCAAAGAAGGAGGAGCTTCAATTAGATTGTATTTTTTATGTTCATTACCTCGAACATTCAAATGGATAAACAGATTTTGATGATTCTTTTTAATTCAAGTCTGATTTTGTTTTTATTCTTAAATATATATTTTTTAACAAACTCCAAAGAAGGAGGAGCCTCAATTAGATTGTATTTTTTATGTTCATTACCTCTGAACATTCAAATGGATAAACAGATTTTGATGATTCTTTTTAATTCAAGTCTAATTTTGTTTTTATTCTTAAATATATATTTTTTAACAAACTCCAAAGAAGGAGAGGAGCTTCAATTAGATTGTATTTTTTATGTTCATTACCTCTGAACATTCAAATGGATGAACATATTTTGATGATTCTTTTTTTATTTCTAGTCTAATTTTGTTTTTATTCTTAAATATATATTTTTTTAACAAACTCCAAAGAAGGAGGAGCTTCTCAATTAGATTGTATTTTTTTATGTTCTTTACCTCTGAACATTCAAATGGATGAACATATTTTGATGATTCTTTTTAATTCAAGTCTGATTTTGTTTTTATTCCTTAAATATATATTTTTTTAACAAACTCCAAAGAAGGAGGAGCTTCTCAATTAGATTGTATTTTTTTATGTTCTTTACCTCTGAACATTCAAATGGATGAACAGATTTTGATGATTCTTTTTTTATTTCTAGTCTAATTTTATTTTTATTCTTAAATATATATTTTTTTAACAAACTCCAAAGAAGGAGAGGAGCTTCTCAATTAGGATTGTATTTTTTATGTTCTTACCTCTGAACATTCAAATGGATAAACAGATTTTGATGATTCTTTTTAATTCAAGTCTGATTTTGTTTTTATTCCTTAAATATATATTTTTTAACAACCCAAAGAAGGAGGAGCTTCCTCAATTAGATTGTATTTTTTATGTTCATTACCTCGAACATTCAAATGGATAAACAGATTTTGATGATTCTTTTTAATTCAAGTCTGATTTTGTTTTTATTCTTAAATATATATATTTTTTTAACAAACTCAAAGAAGGAGGAGCTCTCAATTAGATTGTATTTTTTATGTTCACACTGAACATTCAAATGGATGAACAGATTTTGATGATTCTTTTTTTATTTCTAGTCTAATTTTATTTTTATTCTTAAATATATATTTTTTTAACAAACTCCAAAGAAGGAGAGGAGCTTCTCAATTACATTGTATTTTTTTATGTTCATTACCTCGGAACATTAGAATGGAAGAACATATTTTGATGATTCTTTTTTTATTTCTAGTCTAATTTTGTTTTTATTCTTAAATATATATTTTTTTAACAAACTCCAAAGAAGGAGGAGCTTCTCAATTAGATTGTATTTTTTTATGTTCTTTACCTCTGAACATTCAAATGGATGAACATATTTTGATGATTCTTTTTTTATTTCTAGTCTAATTTTGTTTTTATTCTTAAATATATATTTTTTTAACAAACTCCAAAGAAGGAGGAGCTTCTCAATTAGATTGTATTTTTTTATGTTCTTTACCTCTGAACATTCAAATGGATGAACAGATTTTGATGATTCTTTTTAATTCAAGTCTGATTTTGTTTTTATTCTTAAATATATATTTTTTAACAAACTCCAAAGAAGGAGGAGCTTCTCAATTAGATTGTATTTTTTATGTTCACACTGAACATTCAAATGGATAAACAGATTTTGATGATTCTTTTTAATTCAAGTCTGATTTTGTTTTTATTCCTTAAATATATATTTTTTAACAAACTCCAAAGAAGGAGAGGAGCTCTCAATTAGATTGTATTTTTTATGTTCATTACCTCGAACATTCAAATGGATAAACAGATTTTGATGATTCTTTTTAATTCAAGTCTGATTTTGTTTTTATTCTTAAATATATATTTTTTAACAAACTCCAAAGAAGGAGGAGCTTCCTCAATTAGATTGTATTTTTTATGTTCATTACCTCGAACATTCAAATGGATAAACAGATTTTGATGATTCTTTTTAATTCAAGTCTGATTTTGTTTTTATTCTTAAATATATATTTTTTAACAAACCCAAAGAAGGAGGAGCTTCAATTAGATTGTATTTTTATGTTCATTACCTCGAACATTCAAATGGAAGAACATATTTTGATGATTCTTTTTATTTCTAGTCTAATTTTGTTTTTATTCTTAAATATATATTTTTTAACAAACTCAAAGAAGGAGGAGCTCTCAATTAGATTGTATTTTTTATGTTCATTACCTCGAACATTAGGAATGGAAGAACATATTTTGATGATTCTTTTTATTTCTAGTCTAATTTTATTTTTATTCTTAAATATATATTTTTTTAACAAACTCCAAAGAAGGAGAGGAGCTTCTCAATTACATTGTATTTTTTTATGTTCATTACCTCGGAACATTAGAATGGAAGAACATATTTTGATAATTCTTTTTTTATTTCTAGTCTAATTTTATTTTTATTCTTAAATATATATTTTTTTAACAAACTCCAAAGAAGGAGAGGAGCTTCTCAATTAGATTGTATTTTTTTATGTTCTTTACCTCTGAACATTCAAATGGATGAACAGATTTTGATGATTCTTTTTAATTCAAGTCTGATTTTGTTTTTATTCCTTAAATATATATTTTTTAACAACCCAAAGAAGGAGAGGAGCTTCCTCAATTAGATTGTATTTTTTATGTTCATTACCTCGAACATTCAAATGGATAAACAGATTTTGATGATTCTTTTTAATTCAAGTCTGATTTTGTTTTTATTCTTAAATATATATATTTTTTTAACAAACTCAAAGAAGGAGGAGCTCTCAATTAGATTGTATTTTTTATGTTCACACTGAACATTCAAATGGATAAACAGATTTTGATGATTCTTTTTATTTCTAGTCTAATTTTGTTTTTATTCTAAATATATATTTTTTAACAAACTCCAAAGAAGGAGAGGAGCTTCTCAATTAGATTGTATTTTTTTTATGTTCATTACCTCTGAACATTAGAATGGAAGAACATATTTTGATGATTCTTTTTATTTCTAGTCTAATTTTGTTTTTATTCTTAAATATATTTTTTAACAAACTCCAAAGAAGGAGGAGCTTCCTCAATTAGATTGTATTTTTTATGTTCATTACCTCGGAACATTCAAATGGATAAACAGATTTTGATGATTCTTTTTAATTCAAGTCTGATTTTGTTTTTATTCTTAAATATATTTTTTAACAAACTCCAAAGAAGGAGGAGCTTCTCAATTAGATTGTATTTTTTATGTTCATTACCTCGGAACATTCAAATGGATAAACAGATTTTGATGATTCTTTTTAATTCAAGTCTGATTTTGTTTTTATTCTTAAATATATATTTTTTAACAAACCCAAAGAAGGAGGAGCTTCTCAATTAGATTGTATTTTTTTTATGTTCATTACCCTGAACATTCAAATGGATAAACAGATTTTGATGATTCTTTTTATTTCTAGTCTAATTTTGTTTTTATTCTAAATATATATTTTTTAACAAACCCAAAGAAGGAGAGGAGCTTCTCAATTAGATTGTATTTTTTATGTTCATTACCTCGGAACATTCAAATGGATGAACAGATTTTGATGATTCTTTTTAATTCAAGTCTGATTTTGTTTTTATTCTTAAATATATATTTTTTAACAAACCCAAAGAAGGAGGAGCTTCTCAATTAGGATTGTATTTTTTATGTTCATTACCTCGAACATTCAAATGGATAAACAGATTTTGATGATTCTTTTTAATTCAAGTCTGATTTTGTTTTTATTCCTTAAATATATATTTTTTAACAAACCCAAAGAAGGAGAGGAGCTTCTCAATTACATTGTATTTTTTTATGTTCATTACCTCGAACATTAGAATGGAAGAACATATTTTGATGATTCTTTTTTTATTTCTAGTCTAATTTTATTTTTATTCTTAAATATATATTTTTTTAACAAACTCCAAAGAAGGAGGAGCTTCTCAATTAGATTGTATTTTTTTATGTTCATTACCTCTGAACATTAGAATGGAAGAACATATTTTGATGATTATTTTTTTATTTCTAGTCTAATTTTGTTTTTATTCTTAAATATATATTTTTTTAACAAACTCCAAAGAAGGAGGAGCTTCAATTAGATTGTATTTTTATGTTCATTACCTCGAACATTAGAATGGAAGAACATATTTTGATGATTCTTTTTATTTCTAGTCTAATTTTGTTTTTATTCTTAAATATATATTTTTTAACAAACCCAAAGAAGGAGAGGAGCTTCTCAATTAGATTGTATTTTTTATGTTCATTACCTCGAACATTCAAATGGATAAACAGATTTTCATGATTCTTTTTTAATTCAAGTCTGATTTTGTTTTTATTCTTAAATATATATATTTTTAACAAACTCCAAAGAAGGAGGAGCTTCCTCAATTAGATTGTATTTTTTATGTTCATTACCTCGAACATTCAAATGGATAAACAGATTTTGATGATTCTTTTTTAATTCAAGTCTGATTTTGTTTTTATTCTTAAATATATATTTTTTAAATAAACTCCAAAGAAGGAGGAGCTTCTCAATTAGATTGTATTTTTTATGTTCATTACCTCGAACATTCAAATGGAAGAACATATTTTGATGATTCTTTTTATTTCTAGTCTAATTTTGTTTTTATTCTTAAATATATATTTTTTAACAAACCCAAAGAAGGAGAGGAGCTCTCAATTAGATTGTATTTTTTATGTTCATTACCCTGAACATTCAAATGGATAAACAGATTTTCATGATTCTTTTTTAATTCAAGTCTGATTTTGTTTTTATTCTTAAATATATATATTTTTAACAAACCCAAAGAAGGAGAGGAGCTTCAATTAGATTGTATTTTTTATGTTCATTACCTCTGAACATTCAAATGGATAAACAGATTTTGATGATTCTTTTTTAATTCAAGTCTGATTTTGTTTTTATTCTTAAATATATATTTTTTAACAAACTCCAAAGAAGGAGGAGCTTCTCAATTAGATTGTATTTTTTTATGTTCTTTACCTCTGAACATTCAAATGGATGAACATATTTTGATGATTCTTTTTTTATTTCTAGTCTAATTTTGTTTTTATTCTTAAATATATATTTTTTTAACAAACTCCAAAGAAGGAGGAGCTTCTCAATTAGATTGTATTTTTTTATGTTCATTACCTCTGAACATTAGAATGGAAGAACATATTTTGATGATTCTTTTTTTATTTCTAGTCTAATTTTGTTTTTATTCTTAAATATATATTTTTTTAACAAACTCCAAAGAAGGAGGAGCTCTCAATTAGATTGTATTTTTTTATGTTCATTACCTCGAACATTAGGAATGGAAGAACATATTTTGGATGATTCTTTTTTATTTCCTAGTCTAATTTTGTTTTTATTCTTAAATATATATTTTTTAACAAACTCCAAAGAAGGAGGAGCTTCCTCAATTAGATTGTATTTTTTTTATGTTCATTACCTCGGAACATTCAAATGGATAAACAGATTTTCATGATTCTTTTTAATTCAAGTCTGATTTTGTTTTTATTCTTAAATATATATATTTTTAACAAACCCAAAGAAGGAGGAGCTTCCTCAATTAGATTGTATTTTTTATGTTCATTACCTCGGAACATTCAAATGGATAAACAGATTTTGATGATTCTTTTTTAATTCAAGTCTGATTTTGTTTTTATTCTTAAATATATATTTTTAACAAACTCCAAAGAAGGAGGAGCTTCTCAATTAGATTGTATTTTTTATGTTCATTACCTCGAACATTAGGAATGGAAGAACATATTTTGATGATTCTTTTTATTTCTAGTCTAATTTTGTTTTTATTCTTAAATATATATTTTTTAACAAACTCCAAAGAAGGAGAGGAGCTTCAATTAGATTGTATTTTTTATGTTCATTACCTCGAACATTCAAATGGATAAACAGATTTTGATGATTCTTTTTAATTCAAGTCTGATTTTGTTTTTATTCTTAAATATATATTTTTTAACAAACTCAAAGAAGGAGGAGCTTCAATTAGATTGTATTTTTATGTTCATTACCTCGGAACATTCAAATGGATAAACAGATTTTGATGATTCTTTTTAATTCAAGTCTGATTTTGTTTTTATTCTTAAATATATATTTTTTAACAAACTCAGTATATTTCAATTAGATTGTATTTTTTTATGTTCTTTACCTCTGAACATTCAAATGGATGAACATATTTTGATGATTCTTTTTTTATTTCTAGTCTAATTTTGTTTTTATTCTTAAATATATATTTTTTTAACAAACTCCAAAGAAGGAGAGGAGCTTCAATTAGATTGTATTTTTTATGTTCATTACCTCGAACATTCAAAATGATAAACAGATTTTGATGATTCTTTTTAATTCAAGTCTGATTTTGTTTTTATTCTTAAATATATATTTTTTTAACAAACTCCAAAGAAGGAGGAGCTTCTCAATTAGATTGTATTTTTTTATGTTCTTTACCTCTGAACATTCAAATGGATGAACATATTTTGATGATTCTTTTTTTATTTCTAGTCTAATTTTGTTTTTATTCTTAAATATATATTTTTTTAACAAACTCCAAAGAAGGAGGAGCTTCTCAATTAGATTGTATTTTTTTATGTTCATTACCTCGGAACATTAGAATGGAAGAACATATTTTGATAATTCTTTTTTTATTTCTAGTCTAATTTTATTTTTATTCTTAAATATATATTTTTTTAACAAACTCCAAAGAAGGAGAGGAGCTTCTCAATTACATTGTATTTTTTTATGTTCATTACCTCGGAACATTAGAATGGAAGAACATAT
Source organism: Meandrusa payeni (assembly GCA_029286785.1). Lineage (NCBI taxonomy): Eukaryota > Metazoa > Arthropoda > Insecta > Lepidoptera > Papilionidae > Meandrusa > Meandrusa payeni. The sequence goes on along the minus strand of JAGSMX010000095.1, from coordinate 56,822 downwards.
TTTGATAATTCTTTTTTTATTTCTAGTCTAATTTTATTTTTATTCTTAAATATATATTTTTTTAACAAACTCCAAAGAAGGAGAGGAGCTTCAATTAGGATTGTATTTTTTTATGTTCATTACCCGGAACATTCAAATGGATAAACAGATTTTCATGATTCTTTTTAATTCAAGTCTGATTTTGTTTTTATTCTAAATATATATTTTTTAACAAACCCAAAGAAGGAGGAGCTTCCTCAATTAGATTGTATTTTTATGTTCATTACCCGGAACATTCAAATGGATAAACAGATTTTGATGATTCTTTTAATCTCAAGTCTGATTTTGTTTTTATTCTTAAATATATATTTTTTAACAAACTCCAAAGAAGGAGGAGCTTCAATTAGATTGTATTTTTTTATGTTCACAATTCTGAACATTAGAATGGAAGAACATATTTTGATGATTCTTTTTTATTTCTAGTCTAATTTTGTTTTTATTCTAAATATATATTTTTTAAATAAACTCCAAAGAAGGAGAGGAGCTTCAATTAGATTGTATTTTTTTATGTTCATTACTCCCGGAACATTCAAATGATAAACAGATTTTGATGATTCTTTTTAATTCAAGTCTGATTTTGTTTTTATTCTAAATATATATTTTTTTAACAAACCCAAAGAAGGAGGAGCTCTCAATTAGATTGTATTTTTATGTTCATTACCTCGGAACATCTAAAATGGATAAACAGATTTTGATGATTCTTTTTAATCTCAAGTCTGATTTTGTTTCTTTATTCTTAAATATATATTTTTTTAACAAACTCCAAAGAAGGAGGAGCTTCTCAATTAGATTGTATTTTTTTATGTTCTTTACCTCTGAACATTCAAATGGATGAACATATTTTGATGATTCTTTTTTTATTTCTAGTCTAATTTTGTTTTTATTCTTAACATATATTTTTAACAAACCCAAAGAAGGAGGAGCTTCCTCAATTAGATTGTATTTTTTTATGTTCATTACCCTGAACATTCAAATGGATAAACAGATTTTGATGATTCTTTTTTATTTCTAGTCTAATTTTGTTTTTATTCTTAAATATATATTTTTTTAACAAACTCCAAAGAAGGAGGAGCTTCTCAATTAGATTGTATTTTTTTATGTTCATTACCTCGGAACATTAGAATGGAAGAACATATTTTGATGATTCTTTTTTTATTTCTAGTCTAATTTTGTTTTTATTCTTAAATATATTTCTTTTCTGTGCTTACATTATCATATTATATAAAGTAATCAGAAACATTTAATTTCAGGCCAGGCCGAAGAAAAGCTATACTGATGCATCAAAAAAGAAGAGAATTTATTACATTGCTGCGAAATGTGAACGTCTGGCGTTTACAGTGAGTCATATCTTTGGACTTTTATCTCATTAGGAATCGCCATTGGTGCTGAGAAGAAAGAAATTAAATATCATTTTTATAACAACTTAATAATAATAGAGAACTAACCTAATGATTTGATATAACAGAATGTATAATATCATAAATTTTATTGTTATAAAGGCATAGGTTAGGATTGTATATGCCTAAGGGTGTGTTCAGTTATTGTATTGCAGATATAATTGTCGGATTCAAATGTTTTAGAGATATTCGCGTATTTATAAATATGTAGCAGCTGTGAAGGTTGCCAAATTTTAAGAAAGTGCATATCGACGCTGGAAAACAAAAACATAGTTACCCACAAAAATGAAATTGTTCAACAGAGCGGAAAAACATTTCAACTTTTAAAAAAAATATATATAAGTTCTGTGTTTCCAGAAGTAATTTCGCACTAGGAGCTGCCGTTTCTTGGACACAATATTTTTTCTCAATAAGTACGTATTGTACCACGGCACAACTCCAGAGCCTTAAAAGACACCGTTTTAATTCGTACAAAAAATAAAAGTGTCGCTGTTTCTATCTTAGAATAACAATCTAACATCGACGTCTGATTGAAGTTTACGGCTACGTCTAACTGGAACTCGTAATGATTATAGTAGATGTATACATCCACCTGGCGCTGTGCTGGTTAAGGGATTCAAGCATTTTGGTTAATGAAACTGCGGAATGCCGCCGTCCCCAGCCAAGTGGTATGTTTAGCGGAAATAAGCAAAAGAAATGACTTCTAACGCGGGAATCTCTGGCAGAAGGAAACCGCATGCATCTTCGCCTTTTTTGACGAAGGAAGTTAGCCAGAGTAGTCGGCCTTTAAATGCTTCACCGGGATTGAGAGGGGCACAGCCTTAGGTCAGTTTAGCCTGAACTCATCAGGTGGGTAATCGACAAGGTAACCCCGGTTTACGGTTTACCACTATTACCGTTACAGTCCGATCTGAGGCCGCCCGAGTAGCCGAACCAATTTGACTCAGTTCGGTACCTTTTTTCAACAAAATCTATTGGGACAATCTAAGCTAAACTAACTTGTATGCCACTTCAAGCGTTGCCATACAGCGGCCGAAGAAACCCAGCCGCCCTAATCTTATTCGAGAGGGTGGGCTTTTCCCAGCATTGGCATCGGCAAGAATTTTCGCAACCTCCGACGGTCGCGAATGGACGCTTTGTGGATTTGTAAAGATCTAGCCTTAACGCAGATCACGGCCGTCGGAACATGCCCGTATTCCGGCGACGTCTGAATTTAAGGCAGTAATGTTCAAGTCTGGTCGAGGACCGGTGAGTGCCGTGGTCGTCGAGGCACCGGTCCGCGCAAGCGGGCGAAACAATTACGCCGAGTGACCGCACAACTGGCATTTGTGGTACGTTGCTCTGCGCTTCAGTTTTGGGACCTCAACTGAAATGCGCGAACCGACATAATGTTTGACATCGCGCGCTTCGGGCAGGTGTCATGACCTGACCATGTGGCAGGTTTTATCTCATTGCCCATACGCAACGTTAAGGCACTGGGACCTCAACCTTGAGGTCGGCGGTAACCCTTCACGGTAATCGCGGAACTCCTCTCGATTTTATCGTGACAGGGTGCGCCATTATGGGAGCGCGTACGAAGAAATGAATGTAATGCTGTTGCATGAACGCGTCAGTTGGCGGAAGGAATCTGCATCCTCCGCCTGAACTCGATTCACGTTGTCGGCACTAACTTGGCGTGGGGCATCGCGGATTGAATGTGGGTTTCACCTCGCGGTCTTATCCTTGTATGACCGATGTGGCTTCGCGCTTGACGCTGGTAGGACGGTACGGGCGCGGCGAGGGTGTACGAGGCTAGGTGGTAGTACGTGGAGCGTGGGGGTGCGAGAGGGACCGCCGCCGCCGTCTCCCGCGTGAGGGAAGTAAGAGGCCCCGCGACGCGCCCACCGACAATCTCTTTGAATAGTGCCCCTACCCGCCCTCGCGTGAATTTAGATACCGTAACGACCATGTTTCGAGCCCTCTCCTACTGTCAAACGCGTAGCCACTCCGTGAATCTACCGCAGGCCCGCTGCGTCAAATCCAGATTCACGCCGTTGCGCCATTACCTAGCTGGCGAGTAAAATCAGAGCGTCTGGCGAGGATGCCGACACCAGCCGGCGATAAAGCTCGGTGCCCAGCGGAGACCATTACCCAGCTGGCGACAAACCGAGTTCAGGCGGAGATGGTGACCGACTGCGTTCATGCAACATTCATTACTTTACGTACGCGTCTCTGTAATAGCGCACCCTTAGTGTAGATGTGGGCGCGACCCGCCCTGGCGCTGCAAGCGGTTAAGTGGATTCTGTTATTTGGCACGAAACTGCGGGACGTCGTCGTCCGAAATAAGTGTTTAGTGAAATAAGTAAAGAAATGAATTTCGAACGCGGAATTTGCGGAAGGAACCGTATACTCCGCTTTTTTTTTTTTGGACGAGCTACACAGTTGGCACAGAGAAGCTGGCCTTTAATGCTTCACCGGATTGAGAGGGGGCATAGCTCTTAGGTCGCTTAGCCTGAACCTCTATCAGGTGGTAACTCGACACAAGGGTAACCTCGGCTTGGACGGTTACCGTTAGCAGTCCGATCCGAAGCCGCCCGAGAGGGCCGAACCACGACTCGGTCGGTACCTTTTTTTCAACAAAATCTATTGGGACAATCTAAGCTAAACTAACTTGTATGCCACTTCGGGAAGCGTTAGCGCTGGGAGAAGAAGTGGCCGAAGAAACTCCAGCCACGCTCCTAATCTTATCGAGGGGGTGGGGTTTTCCCGTAAAATACTTATATCGCGCAAGGACTTTTCGCAACCTCCGACGGTCGCGAATGGACGCTTTGTGGATTTGTAAAGATCTAGCCTGGGCAACGGTGATCACGTCGTCGAGAACATGTCTCGGCCTCCGGGCGACGTGTCTGAATTTACAAGTGGGTAATGTCTTGTAAGTCTTCGGTCGAGGACAATCGCGAGTGCCGTGGTCGCCGAGGCACTTAACCGCAGCGCGGGCGCGAGAAACAAGTACGTGCCGAGTGACCGCACAACTGGCATTTGTGGCATTGCTCTGGCAAGCCAGTTTTTCTTGGGACCTCAACTGAAATGCGCGCGAACCGACATAATGTTTTGATATCAAAAATGCGCTTTCCCTCGGGGGTGCGCTCCAAAGTGACCTGGACCATGTGGTGTTTTGTTCCGCTGTCTACGCATGCGGTGAACGTTAAGGACTGGGACCTTGGTCCCTGAGGTCGGCGGTAACCTCTTCAATGGTGACCTCTGCGGGAATCCTCTTGATTTACTGCACACAGGGTGTGCTATTATGGGAGCGCGTACGTAAAGAAATGAATGTAATGCTGTTGCATGAACGCGGTCAGTTGGCGGAAGGAATTCGCATCCTCCGCCTGAACTCTGATTTTATCGCCAGCTAGTGTCGGCACTAACTTGGCGTGGGGCATCGCGGATTGAATGCGGGCCCACTGCGGTCTATCTCTTAGATAGACCGGAGGTGGCTTCGCGTTTGACGCTGGGTAGGACCGGTACGGGGCGCGGCGGGGGTGCACGAGGCTAGGCGGTAGTACGTAGAGCGCGGGGGGTGCGCGAGAGGGACCGGCTGTTGCCGTCTCGCGTGAGGGGGAGAAGGGGGCAGAGTCCGCGACATCGCGCATCCCACCGGGACCCCTGTTGAATAGTGCCCCCTACCCGCCCCTCGCGATGAATTTAGAGATGGGTCGTGTAAACGACCATGTTTCGGAGTCTCTTTCCTACCGCGTCAAACGCGAAGCCACTTCCGGTGTATCTACCGCAGTGGGCCCGCGTTCAATCCGCGATGCCCCACGCCAAGTTAGTGCCGACACTAGCTGGCGATAAAATCAGAGTTCAGGCGGAGGATGCCGACACTAGCCGGCGATAAAATCAAGAGTTCAGGCGGAGGATGTCGACACTAGCTGGTGATAAAATCAGAGTTCAGGCGGAGGATGCGGATTCCTTCCGCCAACTGACCGCGTTCATGCAACATTCATTACATTCATTTCTTTACGTACGCGCTCCCGTAATAGCGCACCCTGCGTGCAGTGATCAAGAGGATCCCGCAGAGGTCTCCATCGAAGAGGTCACCGCAGATCTCAAGGACCAGGGTCTCCCAGTCCTACACGTACACCGCATGCAGGCAGCGGAACAAGACCCCATTGGACATGGTCCAAGTAACTCTGGAGCGCACCCCCGAGGGAAAGCGCATATTTGACCTCCAATCCCTATGTCGGTTCGCGCGCATCTCCGTAGAGGTACCGCGCAAGATAGGCTTGCCCGGGCAATGCCAACTGTATGAACACTCCGCGCGTAACTATTTCGCGTGACCTAGGTGCGTGCGTGTTTCCTGATGGGCACCATCAGGTGTCGGGGAACCTGCAGTCTGCTTCGTTCACACTTATAACTTTAATCGCAAGTCGTAGAGCGACAAATACGTTAAAGATATGAAGATGATGGACCGACGCTCGCTGACAGCGCACGAACACAGCGATTGAAAGGGACGGCGCTATTAGGTGTCATAGCCGCGGGGATCATCGCATCGCCATAAGGACGTGTTGATAGTTAAGAATAAGGGCTGCTTTCGGAAAAATTCTTCGCATTGACATACGCATTCGCGAACCCTTTTATTTTTCAATTTTGGTTTTTTTTTTGGACGAACTAACACAGAGAAGCTGGCCTTTACTGCCTCACCGGATTTGAGAGGTGGCACAGCTCTTAGATCGCTTAGCCTGAACCTCTATTAGGTGGTAACTCGACACAAATCCTTCTCCTCGTCCAGTGAAGCTGGCGGGAGATTGGGACGGGTGAGAGGAGGGCATCCCATGATCGGGATCGCGTTTGAGCGATTTTGGTAAACTCCAAAATGCCAGATGGGAAGGGCGAATTCGCTTAACGTGCTGTTCCACCGTTCGTTCCTATGGGCAGCTATGCGTGTTTTCACCTCACGCTGTAATTTATGTAGCTGCCAACGGTGACGCACGGTAGGGTACAGATCGTAAGCCCTAGCGGCTGCGTTCTTACGTCTCATTAGATCACGGATTTCAGACGCGTGACCCATCGCTGATCGTCAACGACGGGTAATTCTGGGAGCAGTCAGTAATGACTGTCTGAATGTGTCTCGTGAGCGCGTGCGCGAGATTGGTCTTGAGCGGAGAATCTACGTTCTCAGGAAACGCTTCTAAGTGAGGGAGCTGGCATCTTCAATTGGGACTCTAGTTTGTGCCAGTCGATGACGGTTTTAGTTTGAGGGGCGGTTTGAGCTGAGTGGGCCCTAGCCGCAGAAGTACGGGCGGTGATCCGAGTAAAAGCTCGTGTATCACAAAGCCCGGGCTAATACCGTGAGAGTGACATGACGGAGAATAGCAATGTCTAAGACATCCGGTGTGTGATCCACATTATGTGGGAAGTGGGTGGGCTCTTGTGGTCCCACGATCTCGAAGTCGAGAGAATCGACCAGAGATTCGAGGGCCAGCCCGCGCGTATTGGTCATACGGGAGAACCACCGAGGATGCTTGCTATTGAAATCGCCGGCTAAAATCGTAGCATCTCCGAGAGAGAGGAGAGCTTCGAAGTCCGATCTGAGAATTTCTTTGCTACGGTGGCAAGGAAGATACACCGAAGCAATTGTGATAGGGGCGTGGCCTGTCATGGCTAGCTGGCAGACCGAGGCCTCGAGGTGCGCTAAACGCGGCGTGGCGATCGGAACGCAATGCAAGGACCTCCTATAGTAAATGTTGCCGCCACCTTGGGCGCCGGCTCTATCATTCCTAACGATGTTATAGTTCGCAATCTTCGGATCGCAAACGGAGGGTTTAAGAAATGTCTCCTGCACTAACATTGTGTCGACTTGATGTTCGCGGACGAAGTTCGCGACTTCGTCTTTGTTCCCTAAGCCCGTTCGCATTGAAAAACGCGACGGTCAGCGAACGGGGGTTTGATCCTTGCTGTGGGAGTCATTGCAGCGCCATAAGGACGTGCTGATATTTCAGAATAAGGGCTGCTTTCGAGCCCAGATTCTTCGCGTTGACGTACGCGTTGGCGAATCCTATAAGGTCTTCAATGTTCACTGAACTTAAAAGGTTGTTCAGTGCCTCGAAGGCCGCGGGGATCTCGGACGTTTCGGTCTGCGGCGCCGGCGCGGATTGCCGTACCGGGCTCGGGCGAGTGGTGGTCGGTGCGGTCGAACATACCGGCACCGGGCGCGTAAGTGGCGCGAAATGAGTGGTAGCTGAGGCCGCCGCTGTGTAGGAGCGGCGACTGCCACGCAGGTAGTAGTGGCGGGAACGCGGACGGTGGCGGCACCGACGGACGTTTGGCGGCGGACGCGGTTTTAACGGCCGGCCGTTAACGTTGGGGAGCATTAGGGCATCCCTTATAATTGGCCGTGTGGCCCGTCTGCTTGCACAATACGCAAGCAGGCTCCTCCGTCTGGAGGGCTTTGTCCTTTGGACGAGGACAATCGCGGGTGCCGTGGTCTTTTAAGCACTTGACGCATCGGGGTCGCGCGAAGCAGTTGCGCGCCGAGTGACCGTACAGTTGGCAACGATGGCATTGCCCGGGCAAGCCTGTCTTGCGCGGTACCTCTACGGAGATACGCGCGAAACGGCACAGGGATTTTAAGTCAAAGATGTGCTTGCCCTCGGGGGTGCGCTCCAGGGTTACTTGGACCATGTCCAGTGGAGTCTTGTTCCGCTGCCTGAGCATGCGGTGAACGTGGATGATTGGGAGGCCTTGCTCCTTTAGGTCAGCGGTGACCTCTTGTATTGATACCTCTGCGGGGATCCTTTTAACGATCGCCCGCAGGGTGCGCTCTTCCGGGAGCGCGTAAGTGTAAAAATAGATATTGTACTGCTGCATGAAAGCAGTGACTTTGCGGAAGGATTCCGCGTCTTCCGCCTGTATGCGGATTTTGTCCCCAGCTAGTGTCGGTACCAGCTTGGCATGGGGCATTGCCGATTGAACTCGTGTCCACTGAGATCCGTCATCGATACAGATCGACCGCGTAACGGTACCGGACGCGGCGGTGCATGGGGCGCGACGGGTGCGCGAGGCGCGGGGCGCGCGAGAGGGTCCGGCGACGTTGCCCCGCGTGTTGGGTAGCGGTGAGGTCCCGCGATGCCGCGGAGTCTGCTGGTCCCCTGAGTGCTTTGGTGGGCGGGGTGGGACTAGTAGAGGGGGAGGAAGTGGCCGATCGGCGCTTCTTCCTCTTTCTCTGTGACCTCAACAAAGAGCCCTTCGTTTTCAACGGAGACGTCACCTCCGAGTCTTCCTACCTCCATGTCGGAGGTAGTATCCGTGCTCGGAGAGCCTACGTCCCCGGAATCGGTTGATACCCTTGAAGAGGGCCGCGATTGGGCTTCGTCGTATTCCGCCCTGAATTGATCATAGAGGTCCGGGTGTCGTGCCCGGAGCCATCGAGGATTTTTGGTTTTCGTTTCTACGACCCATTTTTCTTATTTTTCCACGCGGGGCTGGCTAATGAAGTACAACTAGCAGGGGTCCCGGTGGTACTCCGGGTGTGGTCTGCCTCCCTCCCCCTGCCGCCGGGTATAGGCAGGAGGATGTGTGCCTACTGTGCGTCCGAGGTGCCTTCTTATGAGGCACCTCTGCGTCTCCCTAAGTTAATTAAAACTACCCGGGCACTAAAAAGGCTTAACGAGGGTTGACTGTTGACTATGGCAGTAGACCAAAGGCCAACCTTGTCAACCCCTTCCGGCTTTCGCGTTTCCTGAAGGGCACCGCTAGGTACCGGGGACCTACAGTCGGCTTCGTTCACACCGTCAGGTATCAACCGACCGCAAGTGATTCTAAAAGTTCTACTTAAAACTCTAATCGTAAGTCGTTGGATGCGACAAATACGACAGAGACAGCAACACAGGACCGACGCTCGCCGACAGCGCCGCACTCAACGCCTGAAAGGACGGCGATATTAGTTCTCTTTACTCAGTGAGCACAGGGCGCACAACCGCACGTAGCGAGAACTAAAGCTGGAAATGTTATGCGTTAGGTGCCTCTGGGCATCCCTTATAGTTGGCCGTATGGGGATCTGTCTGCCTGCACAACACGCAGGCAGGTTCTTCCGTCTGAAGAGTTCTATCCTTTGGGCGAGGACAGTCGCAAGTGCCGTGGTCTTTCATGCACTTTACGCACCTAGGTCGCGCGAAGCAGTTGCGCGCTGGAGTGGCCGTAAAATTGACACCGATGGCATTGTTCCGGCAAGTTTGTTTGCGCGGGTATCTCTACGGAGATACGCGCGAACCGGCAGAGAGATTTTAAATCAAAGATGCGCTTGCCCTCGGGGGTGCGCTCCAGAGTGACTTGGACCATGTCCAGTGGGGTCTTGTTCCGCTGCCTGAGCATGCGGTGTACGTGGATGATTGGGAGTCCTTGCTCCTTTAGGTCAGCGGTGACCTCTTCTACTGATACTTCTGCGGGGATCCTTTTGACGATCGCCCGCAGTGTGCGCTCTTCCGGGAGCGCGTAAGTGTAAAAATAGATATTGTACTGCTGCATGAAAGCAGTGACTTTGCGGAAGGATTCCGCGTCTTCCGCCTGTATGCGGATTTTGTCCCCAGCTAGTGTTGGTACCAGCTTGGCATGGGGCATTGCCGATTGGACTCTAGCCCACTGGGATCTGTCGGTCAGACAGACCGGAGGGGGCTTTTTTGGACCGGCGGGACCTGCACCGGACGCGGCGGCAGTATGGGGCGCGACGGGTGTGCGGGGAGCGCGAGGCGCGGGGGGGGGGCGCGCGAGAGGGTCCGGCGATTGCCGTCTCTCGTGTTAGGGTAGGGGCAGAGTCCGCGATGCCGCGGAGTCTGCTGGTCCCCTGAGTGCTTCGGTGGGCGGGGTGGGACTAGTAGAGGGGGAGGAAGTGGCCGATCGGCGCTTCTTCCTCTTTCTCTGTGACCTCAACAAAGAGCCCTTCGCCTTCAACGGAGACGTCACTCTCCGAGTCGGACTTCCTACCTCCATGTCGGAGGTAGTATCCGTGCTCGGAGAGCCTACGTCCCCGGAATCGGTTGATACCCTTGAAGAGGGCCGCGATTGGGCTTCGTCGTATTCCGCCCTGAATTGATCATAGAGGTCCGGGTGTCGTGCCCGGAGCCATTCGAACATTTTGTCGTTTCACGACGGCAAATTTTCCGCGCGTGGGGCTGGGTTGGTTTGGGGCACAACTAGCAGGGGTCCCGGTGGTACTCCGGGTGTGTGGCCCTGCACTCCCTCCTGCCGGGTATAGGCAGGAGGATGTGTGCCTACTGTGCGTCCGAGGTGCCTTCTTATGAGGCACCTCTGCGTCTCCCTAAGTTAATTAAAACTACCCGGGCACTAAAGGCTTAACGAGGGTTGACTGTTGACTATGGCAGTAGACCAAAGGCCAACCTTGTCAACCCCTTCCGGCTTTCGCGTTTCCTGAAGGGCACCGCTAGGTACCGGGGACCTACAGTCGGCTTCGTTCACACCGTCAGGTATCAACCGACCGCAAGTGATTCTAAAAGTTCTACTTAAAACTCTAATCGTAAGTCGTTGGATGCGACAAATACGACAGAGACAGCAACACAGGACCGACGCTCGCTGACAGCGCTCGCACTCAACGCCTGAAAGGACGGCGATAGTTCTCTTACTCGCAGGAGCACAGGGCGCACAACCGCACGTAGCGAGAACTAAAGCTGGAAATGTTATGCGTTAGGGTGCCTTCGGGCATCCTTATAGTTGGCCGTATGGCCCGTCTGCCTGCATACGCAGGCAGGTTCTTCCGTCTGAAGAGTTCTATCCTTTGGGCGAGGACAGTCGCAAGTGCCGTGGTCTTTCATGCACTTTACGCACCTAGGTCGCGCGAAGCAGTTGCGCGCTGGAGTGGCCGTAAAATTGACACCGATGGCATTGCGGGCAAGCCTGTTTTGCGCGGTACCTCTACGGTGATACGCGCGAACCGGCAGAGGGATTTTAGGTCAAAGATGCGCTTGCCCTCGGGGGTGCGCTCCAAAGTGACTTTGACCATGTCCAGTGGGGTCTTGTTCCGCTGCCTGAGCATGCGGTGGACGTTGAGAACCGGGAGGCCTTGCTCCTTTAGGTCGGCGGTGACCTCTTCAATTGATACCTCTGCGGGGATCCTTTTGACGATCGCCCGCAGGGTGCGCTCTTCCGGGAGCGCGTACGTATAAAAGTAAATGTTGCACTGCTGCATAAACGCAGTGACTTTGCGGAAGGATTCCGCGTCTTCCGCCTGTATGCGGATTTTATCCCCAGCTAGTGTCGGCACCAGCTTGGCATGGGGCATTGCCGATTGGACTCGTGCCCACTGCGATCTATCGGTCAGATAGACCGGACCGGCGGACCTGCACCGGACGCGGCGGCAGTATGGGGCGCGACGGGTGCGCGAGGCGCGGGGCGCGCGAGAGGGTCCGGCGATTGCCGTCTCGCGTGTTGAATTGAGGCAGAGTCGCGATGCCGCCCAGATCTGCTGGTCCTGAGTGCTTTGGTGGGCGGGGTGGGACTAGTAGAGGGGGAGGAAGTGGCCGATCGGCGCTTCTTCCTCTTTCTCTGTGACCTCAACAAAGAGCCCTTCGCCTTCAACGGAGACGTCACTCTCCGAGTCGGACTCCTACCTCCATGTCGGAGGTAGTATCCGTGCTCGGAGAGCCTACGTCCCCGGAATCGGTTGATACCCTTGAAGAGGGCCGCGATTGGGCTTCGTCGTATTCCGCCCTGAATTGATCATAGAGGTCCGGGTGTCGTGCCCGGAGCCATTCAGACATTTTTGTCGTTTTCACGACCCATTTTTCTTATTTTTCCACGCGTGGGCTGGGTTGGTTTGGGGCACAACTAGCAGGGGTCCCGGTGGTACTCCGGGTGTGTGGCCCTGCCTCCTCCTGCCGGGTATAGGCAGGAGGATGTGTGCCTACTGTGCGTCCGAGGTGCCTTCTTATGAGGCACCTCTGCGTCTCCCTAAGTTAATTAAAACTACCCGGGCACTAAAAAGGCTTAACGAGGGTTGACTGTTGACTATGGCAGTAGACCAAAGGCCAACCTTGTCAACCCCTTCCGGCTTTCGCGTTTCCTGAAGGGCACCGCTAGGTACCGGGGACCTACAGTCGGCTTCGTTCACACCGTCAGGTATCAACCGACCGCAAGTGATTCTAAAAGTTCTACTTAAAACTCTAATCGTAAGTCGTTGGATGCGACAAATACGACAGAGACAGCAACACAGGACCGACGCTCGCTGACAGCGCTCGCACTCAACGCCTGAAAGGACGGCGATATAGTTCTCTTACTCGCAGGAGCACAGGGCGCACAACCGCACGTAGCGAGAACTAAAGCTGGAAATGTTATGCGTTAGAGATTGCCTTCGGGCATCCCTTATAGTTGGCCGTATTCCGTCTGCCTACTGCTTACGCAGGCAGGTTCTTCCGTCTGAAGAGTTCTATCCTTTGGGCGAGGACAGTCGCAAGTGCCGTGGTCTTTCATGCACTTTACGCACCTAGGTCGCGCGAAGCAGTTGCGCGCTGGAGTGGCCGTAAAATTGACACCGATGGCATTGCGGGCAAGCCTGTTTTGCGCGGGTATCTCTACAGAGATACGCGCGAACCGGCAGAGTGATTTTAGGTCAAAGATGCGCTTGCCCTCGGGGTGCGCTCCAAAGTGACTTGGACCATGTCAATGGGGTCTTGTTCCGCTGCCTGAGCATGCGGTGTACGTGAATGACTGGGAGTCCTTGCTCCTTTAGGTCAGCGGTGACCTCTTCTATCGATATTCTGCGGGATCCTTTTGACGATCGCTCGCGTGCGCTCTTCCGGGAGCGCGTATGTGAAAAGTAGATGTTGCACTGCTGCATGAACGCAGTGACTTTACGGAAGGATTCCGCGTCTTCCGCCTGAATACGGATTTTGTCCCCAGCTAGTGTCGGCACCAGCTTGGCGTGGGGCATTGCCGATTGACTCGTGCCCATTTTTTTTTTTTGGACGAACTATCACAGTTGGCACAGAGAAGCTGGCCTTTACTGCTTCACCGGATTTGAGAGGTGGCATAGCTCTTAGATCGCTTAGCCTGAACCTCTATTAGGTGGTAACTCGACACAAGGGTCCCCGGTGAGGGTAACCTCGGCTTGACGGTTACCATTATTACGCGTTAGCAGTCCGATCCGAGGGCGCCCGAGAGGGACGAACCACGACTCGGTCGGTAGCTATTTTATTAACGAAATCTACTGGGACAATCTAAGCTAAACTAACTTATATGCCACTTCGGGAAGCGTTAGCGCTGGGAGAAGAAGTGGCCGAAGAAACTCCAGCAACGCCCTAATCCTATCGAGGGGTGGGGTTTTCCATGAAATACTTATATCGCGCAAGGATTATTCGCAACTCCGACGGTCGCGGATGGACGCTTTGTAGATTTGTAAAGATCTAGCCTGTGCACGGTGATCACGTCGTCCGGATCGTCGAGAACGTGTCTCGGCCTCCGGACGGCGTGTCTGAATTTACAGTAGCAGTCTTGTAAGTGGCGGCACTCACAAGAAGTTTATTTGAATGTTTGGTGGCAGTCTCGAAAACCGTCGAGATGCCTGCTTAAAGAATTGGGCTATCGTCGGTAGCCCTGTATCGACGTGTAATTCGCGATTGCGTACGAACCACGGCGCACCCGTGGCTCGTCGCAGAAAACGATTTTGAATTACCTGAAGACGGTGGATATGAAGGGGAGGCATGCGCGAAGACCGCCTGCGTACGTCATAACGGGACGTATTACTGCTTTATAGAGTGTCACCTTATTACGAAGGGACATTTTGCTCTTTATTGATAAGGTGATATAGGCGGCCCATTACGGGCAGCCCGGTTCCTAACACGAGTTACGTGAGGTCCGAAGTCGAGTCTCGGATCGAGAAGTACACCGAGGTATTTAGTTTCGGTAACCCAGGAATGGGACTACCGAGAAGTTGGATATTGGGGAGAGACGGAGGGCTACGCCTAGCTTGTCTCGAAAAGTACATGGCTGCGCTCTTAGCCGGGTTGATTTCAATCCTCCATTTCCGGAACCAATCCCCAAGGCATTGGCTGCGGTCTGGAGTTTCTTGAGAATGATTTCGGGGAACGCCCCGAAGCATATATGCCAGTATCATCGGCGAAAAGTACAGTCTGCCTACGTGAGCGCGGGATGTCGTTGGTGTAGAGCGTATATAGGACTGACCTAGCACGGAGCCTTGCGGTACTCCGGCGCGAACGGGATTTGGGGTGGAGCGCACTCCTCGACGCGGTACGTGAAGGTTCGACCTGTAAGGAAGTCTCGTACTGTGCGTACGAGATAGTCCGGCACCTCGAGCTCGTACAGCTTGTAAACGAGCCCGGCGTGCCAGACTTTGTCGAATGCCTTCGCCACGTCCAGGAAGATGGTTCCCGTGCATGCCGATGATGGACTTACATGTATGTGTTCAGATGCGGAGCACCTGTTGGGTGCACGAGGTTTGCACGGAAGCCAAATTGCTCGGGGATAGTGGAAGCCTCGCGAAACCATGAAGGCGCGTAATCGAGCTAAGATGAGCCGTTCGTACACCTTCCCCAGAACGGAGAGGAGACTAATTGGCCTATATGAAGAGGGATCGGTGCGCACTTTGCCGGGCTTGAAGAACCCTATCACTACGGCTTCCTTCCACTCGTTGGGAAAGATGCCCTGTGAAATGGCGGCGTTGAATATTATAACTAAAAGGCGTATAATATTCTCTGGAAAGCGTCTGGCAACCAGATTAGGTATGCCGTCTAGACTGGGGCTTTGCGGGGACGCAAATTTTTAACACATCCTCAACCTCGGTACACGTAATCGGTGGAACGGGATCGCGGATTAGCCTGAGTTGCCCTCCGCTCGACCAAGCCCTCCACCCTAAGGAGGTGAGCGGGTCGACCGGAAGGGCGCTGGGGAGCACTGAGACTCGAGACTGTCAGCCAGACACTCGGCCTTCTCCTCGTCCAGTGAAGCTGGCGGGAGATTGGGACGGGTGAGAGGAGGCATCCCATGGTCGGGATCACGTTTGAGTGATTTTGGTAAATTCCAAAATGCCAAATGGGAAGGACGAATTTCGCTTAACGTATTGTTCCACCGCTCGTTCCTATAGGCAGCTATGCGTGTTTTCACCTCACGCTGTAATTTATGTAGCTGCCAACGGTGACGCACGGTAGGGTACAGATCGTAAGCCCTAGTGGCTGCGTTCTTGCGTCTCATGAGATCACGGATTTCAGAAGGCAGGACCCATCGCTGATCGTCAACGACAGGTACCTCCTGGGAGCAGTCAGTAATGACTGTCTGAATGTGTCTCGTGAGCGCGTGCGCTGCGAGATTGGTCTTGAGTGGAGAATCTACGTTCTCTGGAAACGCTTCTAAGTGGGGGGAGCTGGCATCTTTCAATTGGGACTCAAGTTTGTGCCAGTCGATGACGGTTTTTGTTTGAGGGGCGGTTTGGGCAGAGGGCCCTAGCCGCAGAATTACAGGGCGGTGATCCGAGTGAAGCTCGTGTATCACGTACGGGTTGGTCACTGTGAGAGTGATATGACGGAGAATAGCAATGTCTAAGACATCCGGTGTGTGATCCACATTATGTGGGAAGTGAGTGGGCTCATATGGTCCCACGATCTCGAAGTCGAGAGTATCGACCAGAGATTCGAGCCGGCTAGGATCGTAGCATCTCCGAGAGAGAGGAGAGCTTCAAGTCCGACCTAAGAATTTCTTTGCTACGGTGACAAGGAAGATACACCGAAGCAATAGTGATAGGGCGTGGCCTGTCATGGCTAACTGGCAGACCGAGGCCTCGAGGTGCGCTAAACGCGGCGTGGCGATCGGAACGCAATGCAAGGACCTCCTATAGTAATGAGAGTGCCACCACCTTGGGCGCCGGCTCTATCATTCCTAACGATGTTATAATTCGCAATCTTCGGATCGCGAACGGAGGGTTTGAGAAACGTCTCCTGCACTAACATTACGTCGACTTGATGTTCGCGGACGAAGTTCGCTACTTCGTCTTTTGTTCTAAGCCCGTTCGCATTGAAAACGCGACGGTCAACGAACGGGGTTTGCATCTGGCCAGGGAGTCATCGAATCGCCATAAGGACATCCTGGTACATAAGGATAAGGGCCGCTCTCGAGCCCAAATCCTTAGCGTTAACGTAAGCGTTGGCGAATCCTATAAGGTCTTCGATGTTCACTGAACGCAAACTTCGTTCAGTGCCCTGGGGCTGCAGGGATAGCGGGCGTCACTGTGGACGCCAGAGGAGACACTGGCGCGGACGGACGTACCGGCACCGGGCGCGTGGGTGACGCGGAGAGCTGGTTACAGCGGCGGCGGCGGCACCACTCGCTGTAAATTTAAGAGGAGCTCTGATAATGCGCGGGGCGTAACGGCGGAAATGCGGACGGTGGCGGCACCGTCGGACGTCTAGCGACGGTCGCGGTTTTGACGGCCGGCCGTTTACGTTACATTAGGGCAATCTCCCTTCCAATTGGCCGTGTGGCCCGTCTGCTTGCACAATACGCAAGCAGGTTCCTCTGTCTGGAGGGCTCTGTCCTTCGGACGAGGACAATCGCGTGTGCCATGATCGCCGAGGCACTTAACGCAGCGCGGGCGCGAGAAACAGTTGCGTGCGGAGTGACCGTACAACTGGCATTTGTGGCATTGCCCGGGCAAGCTTGTCTTACGCGGGTCTCCACTGAGATGCGCGCGAACCGACATAGGGTTTGAAGATCGAATACGCGCCTCGGGGGTGCGCTCTAACGTGACCTGGACCATGTCCAGGGAGATTTATTCCGCTGCCTACGCATGCGGTGGACGCTTAGGACAGGGAGACCCTGGTCCTTAAGGTCGGCGGTGATGTCTTCCACGGTAACCTCTGCGGGAATCCTTTAATTACTGCATCGCAGGGTGCGCTCTTCCGGGAGCGCGTATGTGAAGAAATGAATATCATGCTGCTGCATGAATGCCGTTAATTGGCGGAAGGAATTCGCATCTTCCGCCTGTACTCTAATTTGTCGCCTGCTAGTGTCGGCACTAGCTTGGCGTGCGGCATCGTTGATTGGACGCGGGTTCACTGCGGTCTATCCGTCAGATAGACCGGAGGTGGCCCCGCGTTGGCGGTAGGTCCGGTACGGGG
Source organism: Meandrusa payeni (assembly GCA_029286785.1). Classification (NCBI taxonomy): domain Eukaryota; kingdom Metazoa; phylum Arthropoda; class Insecta; order Lepidoptera; family Papilionidae; genus Meandrusa; species Meandrusa payeni. Next base: position 39,274 of record JAGSMX010000095.1, on the reverse strand, counting down.
TGCGGCGGTTGCACGAGGCACTGCGGCAGTACGGGCGGGGGTGCGCGAGAGGACCGGCTGCTGCCGTCTCGCTTGAGGGGTTAGCAGAGTCCGCGACGCCGCGGAGTCTGCTGGTCCCTTGAGCGCTTTGGTGGGCGGGGTGGGACTTACGGAAGGGGAGGAAGTGGCTGATCGGCGCTTCTTCCTCTTCTTCTTAGAGACCTCTATGAAGAGGCCATCGCCTTCGATGGAGACGTCACTCTCCGAGTCGGACTTACCCACCTCCATGTCGGAGGCAGTTCGACGCTCGGAGAGCCAATGTCCCCGGCGCTGGAAGACGCCCTTGAAGAGGGCCGCGATTGGGCTTCGTCATATTCGGCCCTTAAACGGTGGTATAGATCCGGGTGTCGAGCCCGGATAAACTCGGTGAGTTTGTCGTTTTCACGACTCATTATTTCCACGCGATGGGGTGGGTTGGGGAGGCACAATACAGGGGTCCCGGTGGGACCGCGGGGTGTGTGGCCCTGCCTCCCTCCCTGCCGGGTATAGGCAGGGAGGATGTGTGCCTACTGTGCGTCCGAGGTGCCTTCTTATGAGGCACCTCTGGGTGTGTCCTTAAGTTAATTAAAACTACCCGGGCACTAAATGGCTTAACGAGAGTTGACTGTTGACTATGGCAGTAAACCAAAGGCCAACCTTGTCAACCCCTTCCGGCTTTCGCGTTTCCTGAACGGCACCGCTAGATACCGGGGGACCTACAGTCGGCTTCGTTCACACCGTCAGGTATCAACCGACCGTGCAAGTGACTCTAAAAAGTTCTCCTATATATTTTAATCGTAAGTCGTAGAGCGACAAATACGATGCAGCAGGAAGAACCGACGCTCGCAGACAGCGCACGAACTCAGCGCCTGAAAAGGACGGCGCTATTAGGTGACTCACTCAAGCAGGGACAGCACGACTGCATGCAGGGGCGACTCAAGCTCGAATGTGTGTGACGCCTGTCCGTTTTTTTGCGAGTTACTAGCTAATAGAGGTTCAGGCTAAGCGACCTAAGAGCTATACCACCTCTCAATCCGGTGAAACAGTAAAGGCTAGCTTCTCTGGCCAACCGTGTTAGTTCGTCCAAAAAAAAGAAAGTAATATATTAATTAAACATCCTGTTAATTTCCTAGAGGTCTTTAAAAATTGTAGAAATTGTGTCGTCGGTCTGGACCTCGAATCCAATAAACCAATTGTCTTAAAAATGAATGTTTATTGGCACCATAGTGGTCGATATTTGCTAGATCTTGTAGTATTATAGTTCATTGTAACCACTTTGGTTTACCTTTGGCTTTTTGATTTGGCGTATCACTGGCACACTAATGGTGTTTTGTACTTAATAATGATGGAATGATATTTGATCACTGTAATAGATCGGTTTCATAATGAAACATCACTGGGAAATATGTATAGAAATAGTACACTATTGATTGCTCCACGGCACGAGCTTTATTTTGTTGATATCTGTGATACAAATATTATATTATTGTTCTTTTACAACTTGCTGCGTGTTTACTATAATTTTGTTCTGTTCCTATTTATTTTTGTGTGAAACAATAAACTATTTAAAGAAAGTCTGTCATTTTAATTTCTTCTGTCTGTTTACGATCCTAGTGCCATATTATTTTAGTAAACTAAAATGAATAAAGCCTGTACGAAGGCTGCACTAAAAGAATCGGGGAATGAAACGTTCCTGTCATATTAAAATCTTTTTAATTGCAAACTCCTTGGTTTTGAAAATCGAATACCATTTATTTTAAAAAAGATTCTCGGTCTTGTCAAACTTTTTTAGTTGTTAAGAAAATGGAATTGACTCGAGAAAATTCAAGAGCGATAATTTATTATGACTTTCGAAGTGGTTTTACACAAAAACAGTGTGTTGACCGGATGATTTCTGCATTTGGTGATGAAGCCCCATCCAAAACCACAATTTATCACTGGTTTGCTGAATTTCAACGTGGACTTGTCAAGCTCAGTGATGATCCCCGTCTAGGTCGTCCAAAAACTGCAGTCACACAAGAAAACGTTGATGCTGTGCGTAAGCTGATCGAGGAAGATCGACATACCGCGAAATTCAGGCAACTTTAGATATTGGCATGAGTCAAATACAAATAATCTTGCATGAACAATTAGGTGTAAAAAAGTTGGTTTCCCGATGGATACCACATTTATTTATTTATTCTTTATTTGCACACAATACAAAAAAAGGTACAAATAGGCGGACTTAATTCCAGTAGGCATTCTCTGCCAGTCTACCTTGGGGCTGTGTAGAGACAAAGTAACGGGTGCAAGCTATATGAGAAAATAATAAAAGAAAGCTATAATAAATGCATGCATATATAATATACATACCTACTTACAAATAAATATATAAACATAATAATAAATAGATACATATATAAATACATATAAATATATATAATTATAGATGGATAGGGACAGCAATTGACAAACTATTCCTTGCTTAGGTAAAGCTCCCATGGTTAATGTTTGAAAGTAAATTTAGTTCCAGCTGTACGTATATTTGTTGGCAGCGCATTCCAAAGTCTTATTGCGGTAAAGATTGCAGAAAAATTGCCACATTCGCTCTGTGAAGATCAAAAAGCGGCTCACGTTACTTGAGGGACAAAGAACGGTTAATGCAGAATGGTATGCTAGCATTTGTTTGCCACAGGTAGTTTCTGAACTCCGTAAAGAGAACTGCAACAGCAGCATCATCCTCCATCACGACAATGCGAGTTCTGACACCGCGCACAAGACAAAAGAGTTTTTAGAGCAAGAAAACAGAATTATTAGACCATCCCCCGTACAGCCCCGACCGGAGCCCTAATGATTTCTATACTTTCCCTAAAATAAAGAATAAATTTCGTGGTCAGAGATTTTCATCACTTGAAGAAGCTGTGGACGCCTACAAAATGGCCATTTTGGAGACCGAAACTTCCGAATGGAATGGTTGCTTCAATGATTGGTTCCATCGTATGACAAAAATGTGTCAAATTTCGCGGAGATTACTTCGAAAAGCGATAAATACATTTTTAAACAGTAATGTTGTGTTTCTTCCTTGATTCCCGAAATTTTCAGTGCCGCCCTCGGTATGACCCACTGTTGGGTGCATGCCTACTCTGTAAAGAGAGTATAAGGGCATAGTCCACCACGCACACCTAGTGCGGATTGGCAGAAGACTACACATGAGTTAGAAAATGAAAGCACATGTAGGTTTCCTCACGATGTTCTTCGCCGCCGAGCACGTAGCAAATCGGCACTTAACATTGCTTTACACAAACCATTAGTGCGGACACCGGGATCAAACTCTAGTTTCTAGCGTATTATGCAACTTGAGGCGACCTCCCGGGCACTGAGGCACCACGAGTGCTCTCTCTTTATTCATCCCTATCAATCCGTCCGGGACCAACAGACATCAAAGAATTACTTTATTATTATTAATATCACGTCTGTCTCTTAGTCTTAGTACTGTATCTCAGGAGACAGTGCCTTCCAGAGTCACAAACAGTAATTCCTGCGTACATTAAGTTTTTAAGGTGAGTAATATTTTAAATTAACTGATAATTTAAAAAAAAATAATGCTTTAAACCGGCACGACTGTAAAGCATCTGTTAGCTGGCAACACCTGACACCCAGCGATTGATATACATAATAACTACTTCCAATGATATCTTAATAATTTACCTGAACCTTATTGTATCTTTAATTCATAATTAATAATTTAGTTGATCGTCACATTAACTTGGCATTGAAACAAATTGTAAAACGTTATTAGTTCGTAATCTGACTTCTAATTAATTTTGTATAAAGATGGTGAGGACGCGCAGTTGTGACGTTTGACTCGATATAAATAATTCTTGTACAACGTTACGCTGTCTCAATAAAGCGAGTGTATTAGTTGTTGGACTATTTTATTCTACGAGACCTATAAATTATAACACATCTTTACTAAAGTGACTGGAAAGTTTGGACTATGAGGATACGGAGGCAATATTACGATACCAATTTCAATAATAACTTTTTGTACATTTTATTGTAATCTCACATAAATACACACATTCACACACACACATGCATACATATAATTACTTGAAACTTACAAAAAAAATGATACGATTAAGGAAGAGCTGGATCTTCTGGCACAAGTAATAATAATAATAACTTTATTAATATCACAAAAACAAACATGTTACATATACAGGAGCTCTGTCTGCTGAACTAGGTACAGTGTACCTGTATCTCAGGAGACAGTGCCTTCCAGAGTCACAAACAGTAAGTCCTGCGTACAATGAGTTTTTAATATAAGTTAAGTAAATTAAACGATAATTTATAATTAAAATATATGAAAAAACAAAAATGTGTGCAAAAGGAAAAAGGGAAAGAACTACAGTCATAGTTGAGAAGTTATGCGAATGTGTAGTGTATGTTTGTGTGAGTGTGTGTGTTTATCATGAGGTTAATATTATACAAGTATATTATATAATATTAACCTCATGATAAACACACAATCAACAAGTATTTATATACTTAAAAGAAGATCCAAACATTGTATACTTGCTTTTTTTTTTGAAAATAAAAATTTTATTAATTAATATTTAAAAATAATTGAGAAAAGAAAAATGTTTGCAAAAGAGAAATAACTACAGTCATAGTCGAGAAGTTATGCGAATGTGTAGTGAATGTGTTTTTCATGAGGTGGTTAATAATATACGAGTATTTTCAATTTGGGTGTACTCTTGCAACCATTCTTATAACAATCCCTTGAACTTTCGACTGTTAAGCCTTTGATAGAATAATGGTCGAATATTAATTGTATAAGGGAGGTCACGCACCGCTACATACACCTAAAATGTTTGACGCAGCGGTGTCGAACTGTTAGTCCGTGGAATGAAAATGCTTTTAATAAGGTTATTGTTTAATCACAATCATTAATAACACTTTCTTTAAACTATCCCTTTATCAAGGGTTGGTAATGTTACAAAATACGGCAAATGTCCTCTCGTTTATGAAAGGTAGACTCGATCTGAGCTTGAAGATAATCTATATCGTAACGTCAACTTCAAAAGCTGATGCAGCCCTAAAGGTAACAATTTAGGGTGTAACAGAACGCTGAGCCACTATATCACTAACAACAAAAAAAATAACCTTTCATACTTTTAACCTTAGTGGGGTAACACAGCGAAATCTGGTCGCCTTTCACTGAGCTTCTTAGTTCCCATATGATACATGTTTTGTGCTCATACAAGCACCTTACAGTTAGTGATTTTTTGTATATTACATATGTACTTTTAAGAGTAAAATCATGAACCGTCTGGGTAGGACCCCACATAATAAAATGTTTATTGAAAACAATTTCGGATGATGTAAAAACTGACGTTTTATTGTCAAAAACTAAATTGATTTTTTTGTTGCAGAGCAAATTTTATGTTAATAACACCGACTTCAAATCTAAACGCAATTATTCTCGAACGCCTCTAAGGAAATATCCTTATGTATCTCAGTTATTTACAAAGTTGTGGCGCCTGCCTACATTTTCTTTGTACCAAATTTATGGTCGTAGTCGTCAGTGAATACTTGCTGGATTATCATCGACCAGCTGGGACACCACGGACTTTCATGCCAGCGTAGTGCAGGATGCATTTCGACGACATTATCCGCTGGGGTCTTTCCACCGCTCATGTTCCATCTATTTTAGAGCCACATGGCCTATTGCGTAGTGATGGTAGGAGACCAGACGATATGACTCTTATATCCTGGAACATGGGACGGCCTTAAGTATGGGATGCCGCATGCGTCGAAACTTTAGCGCCGTCACATGTTCCAGAATCTTCTGTCGATGCTGGAGCGGCCGCAACTACAGAAAACCTCAAGCAGCACAAATATAGTAACCTTGGAGGTTTAATATTTGAGGAAGAAACTTTAGGTCCGTGGGTCCTAGTGGACATCACCTTTTAATATGATGGCTAAGAGGTTGGTCGACACATCTGGTGACCAGAGGGCTGGCTTATACCTTGCACAGGTTAAGCATTGCCATACAATGTGGTAATCGTTAGCGGCAGTTAGTACTACTAAATAATAATTTAGTTTTAATGCATAAATAAATATAATAATCTGTAAAATATACCTTTGAATTAGAATAAGTTAATGGACTGACATATATAAAAGTACTTAAGTTTAGTCAACTAAAGTACTTTTATCGGTTGTCGGTAACCAAGTCCGTTTCCGCTTTTGAAAGAGATGCATGCCTATACTAGAAATTTAGGAAAGGGAGGGTACTCTTTCTCTCTGTAGACAATCAGTGCACAGTATAGAACAAGTGAGTTATACTGGAGGAAAAGCCCTTTACAAGTGAACCTCTGAAACAAAGTTCAGTAAGTCTTTTAAATTATCTCTAAAACTATGTTTTGTTAAAGTCTGTCAATAATGTGATAAAATATAAATTATTTTGTGTGCGATGTTGAGCAAGGAAGCTCACACGATGCTACCAGCCGTCTAGGCACAGTTACATTTTTTTGTAAAATACCTATAATATTGTAAATATTCTCTTTTTAGTGAGTTTTATGTATTGTTTTATATGTAGATTAAAATATTATTTAAATTATAAAAATACACATTGAACTCAGTAGCGACATCTAACGTTGATAAGATTTTATTATGTGTGTATAGTACGATCTATTTATACTTCTTAACGATAGATGGCACTTAAAATTTATTTTAAGATTTTTTAAACGAAATCGTGGTTTACTTCAATATTTATTTGATTGTTTAAAATTTCATGTTTTAGTTTTCCAGTTGTAATAGTAGTTCATATTAGAATATATAATATAATTTTACCCGACTTAAAAAAGAAGGTTCTTAATTCGCCTAGATGTTTGTGCGCGGTTATGACCGATTTTGAAAAAAAAAATTATTATGTCACATAAAAAGGGTTTGGTCTTAACAAGTTCCTAAATCAATTGTGTTGTCACAGGAACTTGTTGGTACCGAAGATATACCGTTCTAACAAGGATTTCTTAAAATCGCATTGAGCCATGAATGCCGACTGAGCATAGCCAGGTTTATTCGAATTAATACTATTAAAATTAAGAGAACCAAATATTGAAAAAACATTTTACAACGAAGTAACAGAGTCATGTTATTCTCAATTAGAATAATTAAAAATTATTTCAAGTGTCTATCTATTGTGAAACTAAACTATATAGTTGAAAATAATCAACGTTCGATGTCGCTACTAAACTAAAGCACGTGTTCATTCAATGAGATAGGTCACTTGTATTTTTTTATGTATAGCGTCGTTTTATGAATCGATTTTAATGTTCGTTTTTGTTTAAAAGGGTAATAAGTTGGTCTTCATTAGGTTCCATATAAGATTCTTTTGTTGTTGACTTGGAACATTGGGAACAGAAAATATACCAAGAACTCCTAAAAATCGTATAAAAGCATGCATATTGATTGAGCCATTGGTAGGTTTTATTCGAATGCAGGGATACGGCTATCGCTGACCGCCTTTCACTGAGCTTAATAGTTCCCATATGACATTGGGTGAGTCCCAACGCTTGTCCCAGCGCCATACGCTGGACACAAAAGTGTTCAGCAAGTAATTTTTTTAATTTATAAAACATTGCAAACATGACTATGATTCTAATTTGCGATGATTAGATCGGGCGCGGAGCCATAGCCTCTACTCTATCACTGCTAATTTTAATAGGAATAGAAATAAATAACACGTTAACAATGACAATAATTTTATTAACTAATAACTTTATAATTTATGGTATGTAGGTATGGAAATATAAACATAGCACAGACCTAACACATCAAATTAAATTCACAGTTCAAAGTGTCAATAGCCAAACAGTTTAGGGTACAGTCTCCAAACCCAAGAACGTAGGTTTGAATCTACGATTCGACGAATTGTATAGAGGCCATAGAGTTGACGTTGTACGGGCAAGTCAATTTTACGCGGGACTTCCACCGCGATGCGGATGAATCTGCATACGCTCTTTAAATCAAATATGCCCTTATCTCAGGGGTACGCTCTAAGGTTACCTGGACCATATTGAGGGGTACTTGTACCGCTGATTGCGAGCATGCCTGACTCTGTTGATGCATGCATGTTGATGATGCTGCATGCGGTGCACGCTCAGAACGGGAGGGCCTTGTTCTTTAAGGTCGAAGAGCGATGACATCTTCCTACTGAGATTTCTGCGGGGATTCGGGGAAGGGTTGTGCCGCTCGAGGCGGCGTTATATGAGATTCAGCATCGGCGTTCGTTTTTTTCAACCTTTCCAGCGTGATCTCAGCGGGTATTGTTTAATCACAACCCGCAGAGTGCGCTTTTCTGAGAGCGCATATGTGAAGAAGTTGATGTTATACTTCTGGAGAAAGGATGTTAACAGACTGAAAACTGTCGAGCTCTCCGACTGTACTTTGATTCTGTTGGATATCAGGTGTGGATATCATGTAGGTACCAACTTGTGACGAACTGGTCTAACAAGTAGACAGATAGACGTCTATCTGAGTGTGTTGCGTACACTCAGTAAGGCGTAATAAATACGCCCCATGACGATTCTTCCAGGTCTTAACTTTCAAACAGCTAGTAGGGGTCGGTGGGACTCTGGGGTGTGTATCCCTGCCTGCCTCCCTGTCGGGTATAGGCAGGGATGACGATGGGATGATGATGGATGTGTGCCTAACGTGTGTCCGAGGTACCTTCTTATGGGACAGCTCTGGATGTGTACTTAAAGTAGGTGAAAGCTACCCGTGGGCACTAAAAAGCCTTCATGGGTCGACTGCTGACTATGGTAATAGACCAAAGGCCAGCGTAGCCGACCCTTTCCGGCTTACGTTTCCGTGAAGGACCAGATTCCGAGATTGTTTCGGTGATGTGATGTGTTGTTAAAACGCATTGCGCACGCAGGCATTGCGAGAGTCGGCTGCTGTCTGTTAGTATGGGTCTAAATATGTCCCCTTAAGATGCATACGCGTCTACCGTCACCGCACTGCCAGATGACCTGATGCGTTGGCGTATAGCCGGGTGAATAACTCCGGGTCTATCTCCCGGAGTTCGATCGCCATTTCGTAATAAATACGCCCTATGACGATTCTTCCAGGTCTTAACTTTCAAACAGCTAGTAGGGGTCGGTGGGACTCTGGGGTGTGTATCCCTGCCTGCCTCCCTGTCAGGTACAGGCAGGGATGACGATGGGATGATGATGGATGTGTGCCTAACATGTGTCCGAGGTGCCTTCTTATAGGGCACCTCTGGGTGTGTACTTAAAGTAGTTAAAAGCTACCAGTGAGCACTAAAAGGCCTTTTCGTGGGTCGACTGCTCACTATGGTAATAGAGTAAAGGCCAGCCTTGCCGAGCCTTTCCGGCTTACGTTTCCTGAAGGGCACCGCCGTTCATACCGTAAGGTATCAACCGACCGTGCGACTATAAAACAATTGCAGTTCTTCGCCTATACTCTAAGATCACCAGTCGTTAAAAACGACACATGCGATTCAAAGAGGCTGGAACAACTAGAACTCGCTGAACGTAGCGCCTGAAAGGGACGGCGCTATTAGTACACTTACTCATAGCAGGAAGATCGGAACTACACACAACCGCATCAAGCGAGAACTGTTCTGACTGCTGCTTGCGGTATAAACGATTTATATAGGTTTCTGCCCGCGGGGCGCAGCGATGGAAAGGTCGCTTCGAAGCAGTCGCGGACGGTGGCGCTGAGGTGGCTGAGGAGGACAACCCAATTAATTGGCATTGTGACCAATTTGCTTGTAGCGAACGCAAGCGGATGATCCCTGATCCTCCGGTACTGATTGGCCACCGGTAGAAGTATCTTAGCAATTGCGGTGTCGGCTGAATATGACGTGACCGGGACTCAGTAGAGAACCAGCGTAAGTACGGCCTTTGCCACAACTACCAATTTTGCTCTTGCTATGCTAGATCGCGACGAGCCAAATGCTACGGCGAGGCCAACACCATTGAGCGCACATGTACCAGGGTCCCCGTCGTTTTGCTATCTACGCAACACACTCAGTAAGGCGTAATAAATACGCCCCATGACCATTCTTCCAGGTCTTAACTTTCAAACAGCTAGTAGGGGTCGGTGGGACTCTGGGGTGTGTATCCCTGCCTGCCTCCCTGTCAGGTATAGGCAGGGATGACGATGGGATGATGATGGATGTGCGCCTAACGTGTGTCCGAGGTACCTTCTTATGGGACACCTCTGGATGTGTACTTAAAGTAGGTGAAAGCTACCCGTGGGCACTAAAAAGCCTTTTCATGGGTCGACTGCTGACTATGGTAATATACCAAAGGCCAGCCTAGCCGACCCTTTCCGGCTTACGTTTCCGTGAAGGACCAGATTCCGAGATTGTTTCGTTGATGGTGTGTTGTTAAAACGCATTGCGCACGCAGGCATTGCGAGAGTCGGCTGCTGTCTGTCAGTATGGGTCTAAATATGTCCCCTTAAGAAGCATATGCGTCTACCGTCACCGCACTGCCAGATGACCTGATGCGTTGGCGTATAGCCGGGTGAATAACTCCGGGTCTATCTCCCGGAGTTCGATCGCCATTTCGTAATAAACACGCCCCATGACGATTCTTCCAGGTCTTAACTTACAAACAGCTAGCAGGGGTCGGTGGGACACCGGGGTGTGTAGCCCGCTGCCCGCCTCCCTACAAGGTATGGGCAGGGATGGTGATGGATATGTGCCTAACGTGTGTCCGAGGTGCCTTCTTAAAGGGCACCTCTGGGAGTATACTTAAAGTAGTCAAAATCTACCAGCAAGCACTAAAAAGCCTTTTCATGGGTCGACTGCTGACTATGGTAATAGACCAAAGGCCAGCCTAGCCGATCCTTTCCGGCTTAAGTTTCCGTGAAGGACCGAAAACCTATTGTTTCGGTGTTGGTGTGTTGTTAAAACGCATTACAGACGTGGGCTTTGCGAGTGTTGGCTGCTGTCTGTCAGTATGCGTCTAAATATGTCCCGTTAAAACGCATACGCGTCCACCGTCACTGCAATGCCAGATAATCTGTTGTCAGCTTGGCAATCACGGTAGAATTATTTTAGCGATGGAGGTGACGATCGAATATGGCATGACCGGGTCCCAGTAGACAACCAGCGTAAGTACGGCCTTTGCTACAACTGCCAATTTTGCACTTGCTACGCTAGATCGCGACGAGCCAAATACCACGGTGAGCCCAAAACACTGAGCGCACATGCACTTGGGCCCCGTCGTTTTGCTTTTTACGCAACACATACAGCCACCAGACAAGCCTATCGCGGATGTTTCAACAGAAATATCTTCGTTGTTGACACAAGCGGCGTTATATACACTTTACAGTATTTGGTTTAAATATAATATGTAATTTCATGCCATATATCTTTTCACTATATGTCAACCACATTGTATAATGTTGCGCGATGTTGTTTAACGACTTTAAAAATATTTTTCTTTGTGTAGCGACCGTGTAAAGTACTAAGATACTTAATTACTTTACATTGTATTAAATGATAAAATAGAAAAACCACATGTTCTCTCTCCTCCCCCATACATCAGTAACAGTATATCTAGGACAATCAAATTCTCCTTAAAAAGAATACACTTAATATTCTAGTATACATTTATGACTAAAACGCCTGCAAAACCTAATTCAGTAATGTTCCAAATCAATATAATACTGTTGTTTGTAAATTCCAAATTCAAAGCAAGTTACAATTTCCTCTTATAAACAGCTTTTAAATGTTCACTAAGGGGTGTACTTTCAGTCTCCATGTGCAATATTATTTCTAAAGTATCTGGAGATAACAGTTTGATTTTCCTCAAATAACTTTTAACATACGGTGGCTTGGCAAAAGATGTCCTTGTAATGTTAACAGTAGCTAGCTGTATCTCCTTCTTCGCTGCGTCAAAGTGGCCCTCCTCGAGAGATGATAGTCCAAAGTTATGACTCACTATAAAGGCCAGTTGCTCTGTCCCTGGATTTATGCGTAGAAAACCCCTCTCTTGATGCATAGGTGTCCCTTTTTCTGGATGACGGGATATTGATAGGAAGTTGAACATTGGCTGCCCTGCAATTTAAATGTTTATAACTATTAGACATTGTCCATGCTACATTTATTGACTGAAAATCCTTAAATGCTAACAGATTATAACTCCAAATCAAAAATGAGAAAGTGCTATCAAGAGTTACAATAGCAACAAAATTTTGGGGAAGCTCTCAATTCATTTGTTGTATATTTTTTTTAAACTTGACTTGTTTAGAAAATATTACTAATGAGAATTTTACATTCAGGAACAAGTTGCAAATCTTTTGTATGTATAGCCAGCCGTGTGCAAAAATAAAGGGTCGGTTAAGAAAGTTTGAATATCTCGAAAGAAAAGCACTTTTCATTAAATTTTATTTTTATTTAAATTTTTGAACTTAGTGTTGCCTCCATATGGCGAAATAATAAAATCCAAATAAATTTTAATGAAAAATACTGTATTATCAAAGTTTATGCAAGATATCCTTTTTCAATTAAGTTTATGTTTTATTAGAATATATTATTTGTTAAAACAAAAGAATATTTAATTATCTATCATGCACAATTTCTTTCATCTTCCGAGATATTCAAACTTTCTTAACAGAACCTTTATTTTTGCTCACAAATGTATATCGAGGACTGTGGGGCTCTCGGTCCTCACTTATTCCCCAATAGCAGTAATATTTTACATTCTTTTTTTTTAAACTATTTTTTTTATTTTAACTTGTAACAAGAATTATTTTTCACTATCACAAGTTTGGCATGACAATCTAAAGGTGCGATTCAAGTGTTTAGGGTTCAAATCCACCACTCAATTATTGATGTGAACCATCTAACACAAGACTAATCTTATTTGTAATGTTTAACAAGAATGTTAACAATATTTGTGAAAAAAAAATGGATTGTTAATATTCTTTTTTAAAAAAAATTGACTTTAACACAGTTTAGTTACATACAAGTGAAACAATATAAGTTTTTTAAAAACAACTTCAAATCAAATTAGTGATGGATAAATATTGATTTATAGCCCAAACACTCATTTATTTAAGAGTATCATAGCTAAATTATTCTCAAAAACTCCACATTTACTTTTGGATTGTCAAAACAAAAGTCTCAATTAACAATCCTTCTAAAATAGGATTTTTAGGAGTGCCATGGTATATCTTCGGAACTCAAGGTCCTACTTCCAATAAAAAAAATACAGGTGAATATGTGCATCACAAATTGACGAATAACTCAATAACATGCCAAATAAAAGGTCTGCAAGCTTGTATAACAAGTTTTATACATAACAGAATTTAGTAGATTTTATATAAATATAAAGAAATATAAACCAGCTTGGATAACTATGCACTGATGCAGGAAAAATGTTATAATTAATTTCATATTAAATTTGAAAATGGAGTATTTGCTTCATATTTCAGATAATTTTTGTTTATATGGATTCTGGATATCAATGATGGATCAAATAATTGAAGCACTAAAAGTTGCTTAAAATGAACCTTAAAGTGTACTTGATATTTAATTCAAGTTATGCACTTAAGGTCTCATAATTAAGTGAAAGATGTTAATATAACTATCTTTTATCATCTGAGAATACTATGTTTAGTTGTAATTGTATGTATTGTAATATATTTATGTAGTATCTTTGGAAATCTATGATTTGGGTTCTTATGAAAATTGTATTTTTGCCCTTTTTAAAATAACGTATTTTAATAAAACCACGTTTTTTTAATACAAAATGGCTGACTCAGTTACTAGACAACATTACAAGTTCAAAATATTATTTCTTCCTGAACTGGAAACATGATGTAATTATCTTCTATGATCAACTTCATGATGTAACATCATAATCTTCCGAAATATGTTAGCGGTTATTTCGTAAAACTACAAGCATTCATTAGACAAATAACTCGAACATTTTATGAAAACGATGAAATCCTTAAAGCTAATATATGACTTATATAACAAAACTTACCAATACAAATGAACTCTAACTCTTCATGATACTCGAACTCTTTTAGGTTTGGAAATATACCGCGGCCGTGTTCTGTAACCCAGCTGCCGGCGAGCCAGGATATTGGCTTTAAAGCTTCGTGGACATTTTGCGTTTCCATTTTTAATAACTCAACTACTTAAAAAGGTATGTAAGCGGCAATTTTATGACCGACCTCTGCAAAATCTTGTCGGCAAAAGAAAGTGAAAATTAACTGATATTTCAATTTTGAATTTTCTGTCACTGTCACTTTTCATATTAACGAATTTTACACTAAACAATTTAGATGCTTCAATTTGGATCAACAATACCTCTTTGATAATTTCCAATATGGTAACTGCAAATGAAATTTTTTGTCGGATTTCGACAGATTATATTTTTCATTTTATTATTTGTTCATGTCCATCTATAATAACCAACAACGACAAATGATGATCAAATATTTACCGGCTTGAGAATTGGCTCAGCTATACACGAAGCGCGAGCTATTTACGAATAAGGAAGCGCAGAGGTGTGAAGAAAATTTCACAGCAAAAGTATTGATTTGAGAATCTTTAAAAATATGCCAATTAATTCCATACAACCCATACAATTTTTTTTATTAACATGGATTTTATATTCAGATAAATGATCATCGAATTACTACAAAGAAAAACATATTGTAGGTTCAACAGAAGGTGAAGACTAGAGGACAGTAAGCAGTTGAATACTCAATACAAATATATTTAAAATAGTATTATATTTCAATTCTAATCAGGAGGTTACAAGGTTGAGGCATTTTACATAAAATGTGCCATTTCATTACAATCACAAGTGCCATTACCACTGGCGGAACAACTCAAATGTTTAAAAGCAGGCGGAAATCGGCAATTACATCTCGACATATCAACTGCACCATAAAACTTGGTCTGTGTTACGGTTGGACCACCGTCGACTCTGCGTGGAATTTTCGGTTTAAATGATGCAGATTTCCCAAAGCGTTCTTTCTGCGGTGTTTCAAATGGGGCCTGATTATAGCTTGATGTTGACGATTGAGAAAATCTGTTGAATGCATGCGTGACAGGTTTTGGTTCGACTATTTTTTCTGATGTATCGGGCGATGAGGTGATTATTGTTTTTGAGAAAAAAGATTTAGATGTAGGAACCATATTTGATCTCCTTCTCTCTTGCGCGGGTTTCACATCAGATGGATTGTGTCCTGTTGTAAGTTTATAATCCAAATTTCTCTTGGAACTATTGGACTGTGGCTCACTAACTCTCATCGTTGATGTAGGCGGAGGCTCTTCTAGATCGTAAGTGATTGGAACATTTTTATCGCCGCTATTAGTTCTGTCAGTTAACGTATGCGATAGTCGAGACCTTTCAGATGCAGGGTCCTTACTATAATCTTTCGGTGACTCCATATTAGACTGATAATTCTCCATTGGCGGTTGATTATTTTTCGTTCTTTTGGATCCATTCACCAAATTCGGTCTAGCGTCATCTATCATATTTGACATCGCAGGAAAAGAAGACAGTTTTGGTTCATCGTTAATACCGCCATTAGGCGTACCAGGAATTGTGTGTCGCGTTGTAGAATTGTTAGAACTTGACAACCTATCGTGTCTTTCCAGCCCTCGTGATGGCTCAACAGACGCCTTACGCCCTGACAGTGATGAATTTATTTTTGATTTATCAGTTGGAATATATCGTGGCTGAGCCCACTCAGGTATATCACGATTCATACTAGATCTTTGCTGGGCCCACCCCTCACGTGCCACTGGGGATCTCGTAACAGAACGTGGCTCAGTATTCCTTTCAGTAGGTGGCTGTTTCATTTCATGAATATCAGGTAAATTTTCATTATTCGAATAAGGGGATAAATCAGATAACTTTCTCTGTTGCGAAATTTCATTATGTCCATTATGCATTTCTCTTGATATGTCTGTAGCAGGTCGTCGCTCATCTATGTTTTTCAGTGGTGCGGAAGCGTGAGACGGTTTTGCCGCATAGTTGTTAGGATCGTTGACTTCATTTAAATTAGAGGTTGTGTGATACATATGAGAATTTAGGAAAGACGGTTCCACACGACATTTCTCATTCCTACACCAAGAAACTCCTCTGTTGGTACTTCGACTATCAGTAAAAGGTTCTTTTTGAATTGGGGGTTGTCTTGAAACATAGTAGTCGCTCGACGGTGTTGTGCCCTGTGGTGGGCCGTAGAATGAATGTTGTTGGTACGATGGTCTTCGACCTCTTGCTTCTTCGATCATTGAATTCGGTTGTTGTGCCTGTGGCTGATTTTCGGGAACCCCGATTACTTGTATTTCCAATTGGATCGGTGCCTGTGTCGTGTTTGGCGAATGTACAACGATTTGTGGTGTAAACGAGCGATGTGGGTGCTGTTGCATTGTAGGCTGATTAAAACCATCTGTAGTGGGCCTTTGAAACTCATGATACGGTCTGTTATATATAGAAGATTGATTCGGAGCTGTTGGGTTACCATTTTGGACAAATCCTGGAGCCGTGTCTAAGGGAGAAGATATCGCCGATGGGAGGCGGTGTCTTGGATCAGCGAATGCTGATCGCGGGGTTTGAAATATTTCATGCATATCCCTTTTATATCCCTGAGTCGTATCATGTTGATAACCATTGCGGACAAATCCTGGAGCTGTTCCACCCACAGGAGAAGATACTGCTTGTGGGTGATGTTGTGTTGGATCTTTCATTGCAAATCGCGGGGGCTGAGATATTTCTTGCATATCCATTTTATATGCTTGACCTGTATCATGCTGATAATAATTTTGGGCAAATCCTGGCGCCTGTTCCATTAAGGGAGAAGATACCGCTTGTGGGTAATACGGTCTTGGATCTTCTATTGAAGATCGCGGAGGGTGATATATTTCGCGTTTATCACTTTTATATGCTTGAACTCCATCAGGCTGATAACCACTTTGGGCAAATTCTGGAGTCTTTTCATCTAGAGAAGACGATACCGCTTGTAGGTAATGTTCTCTCGGATCTTCTATTGGTGATCGCGACTGGAGAAATGTTTCACCTTCATCCCTCTGATATCCTTGAATTGTATCAGGAGTTGGATGAATTCCGTCGTTTGCCTGATCCCTAAAATTGTACGGGCAGTATTGCCCCCGCGTATTTATACACTTGCTCGCATTCGGGCAGTTCTCTACGGTACAATAGCTGCTGTACCTGTGAGCAGAGCATTCCCCTGTGCAGGAGCAGTCAGATAGACTTGAACTGGAGGTGGTCAACTGAGGAGCGCAATGCCGGTAAATAGGACAATGCGGCATGCAGTAACGAGGCAGGCTCACGACGCAGGGGCGGGGCAATGGAAATGGAGTACACAACGCCCTATTTCTGCGGCATCGACCCTTAACCCTTTGAGGTAACATTTACTCGGTTTATGGAAGCTATTTCTAGGTATACCTCACCTCCTAAAACAAAACAAGTATATTTACGAGTAAAAACCGACTTCAAATTCATTCCATCAAGAGTGTTCTGAACGACGAGACATTGAAAATAAGTAAAATAACAAACATACAAAATATAATAAAAATGTCCAGTAATTAAGTGTAAGATACTTACACTCAATTACTGGACATTTCAGGAGAAAAGTGTCTATAGATTAAATATAATTATAATATGTATAATTTTTTCCGAATGAACTACGCTGATCGGCTAGGCGGCGTCTACTGGCTGTTTGAGAGGTGGCACAACTGGTCGCTTAAATTCTTTAGGGAGTAACTAGGCGCAAGAACTTGGGACTTTGGCTTGAGCAGCTACTCTATTCGCCACAGCAACCCGATCCCAGGGCGCCTGAGAGGGCGGAACCTCTGCTCTGTCGGTACCTTTTATAAGAAAAGATTCAAGACATTCAATGAACTACATAATAATAACTAGCTTTAAGGGCCACTTCGGGATGAATAAGCGCTGAGAAAAGAAGTGGCCGAAGAAGCTTCAGCAACGCTCCTAATATCTAACGGATGGGGCCTGAGGATTACTCGCAACCTCGGACGTTGTAATTTTGTTTAATCATATATTATTATTTAGTTGTTATTTTGTTAAGATGTAGCGTCAGCGAGACTAGCCTGCATCAAAAAAGAAAAAATCTTAAATATTATATTCAATTCTCATTCCTCAAAAAACTACTGAATGATATAATATACACTTACTCTATATTGTAACATTTCTTTATATTTTTAGTCTTTATATTATCTGGGATTACCATGATTGTTTTTATTTATTTTTCATGTTTGTGCATTATATGTAATGAATAATGTAAATAATGATTTTATTTTTGCCATGTCTGTCACATCTTTTTTCTTTTTAGAGGATGAACGTTAACTATGTGCTGCTTGAAAGAAAAAGGTTTGTTTTATCACTAAGATCACAAGCGCGCGGTCGCCATCATTTGTTACTTGCTTATTTATTGAAGAAATGTGGTTAAGGATGAAGAGGAACACTGACATAATTAAATATATTATATTGTTTTAAGTAGCACTGGGCAGAAATGTTTGTTACAAGACCTGAAGAGCATATTGAACAGAGACTTATAGAGTAGTACGCCATATTGTATACAGAAAAATGTGTAAAAAAATGAAATCCGACGTTGGAACGGGGCTGGGAGAATTAAATCATGTAATTCCTAAGCAAACTCTCCAAAATGCATTCTATAATACACCGAAAAGCTTACGCCTGTGCTCAAGACTGAGCAGATTGGTTTCCGCTGCGACGCCAAATAACCTCTTAGTCCGCCTTCCCACAGAGTCCAAAGCTGGGAGATGACCAACGGAGTCGAGTGTACGACCACAGGTCACGCTGCACACCGCAATAGCCGGATTAAGTTTGTATCAGACAGAATTTTGCTGTCTCACAAATAGATGTAAATAAATCGTCTAGGGCGCCCATTAACGCCAAGTAACGTATATTTGTAGGCAAATGTGGTAGTCGAAATCGGAGCGATACTTGCATCGCAATGCCGAGTTTATCCCTTACCGAGGGGACCTACGAGTTATTTCCATTCAGTGAAACAGAAAAAGTCGTATATATTATATCATTTGACTTTTGACCTCCGTGAACCATCTCCTAGCATAAGCTCAAGCTTTCGAACTATTCGAGTGGTTATGAATAATATTATTTAAAAAAAAAAACAAACAAACAATGTGAGCTTCTCTGGCTAATTAATAAAACAAAAAAGGTCTCCGAGAGCAAGATTAAGAGATGATGTTCTCCAAAAATATAGATGCCCTAGATCGCTTTTTTTTCGAATGTCAAGTTACTTCCGATTCGCCAATCGTCTAATCTAATCTAACATCCTACTAAAACTATAAACGAAAAAAGTTTGTACGAATATTACTTATACGCTATCTATAGACATGTCTTCCAATCATGATTAATGGAGTCCCGATAAGTCACTGATATAGATTTGTCATGAATCGTCTCGTCAAATTCCACAGTCGTGAAGATATCATATTGATTCAGACGTATTTAAATTTGTCAAGAAATTATAATAACTTGGATTTGACGAAACATGTATTTAAAACGAATTGTGATTTACATAGACAAATAATATAAGAAGTGTATGATATTTTATACCTAGAATGTGTTTAGTAGGCATGGTTAATAGTGATTTTAAGGACATAAAACGAAGAGTGAACCCAGTGAATGTCTACACTCGTTTGTCAATAACCAGAATGTGTTAAAAAAGCCCCACTGGCAAAATGGGGTGTTGGAGTCTGCTCTAATATACTCGTATAGCAGATGAAGTTAGGTACGGCCGATGCAAGCTGTCTCTAAATGACAGGTAAAACAATTGCGTTATTAGGAAAAAGTGTGGCCTGAAAGAGGATGTTGTGAGAATCGAAAAGAGCATACTTTATGCTTCGGCAGTTCGGAAATATAGAAAATACTAACTATGCTCCGTGGAGTTACCTGCGATTGCTATTATTTAAATTTAGCTATAATAAAATAAAAATTAACTCCCTATTACATCAGCTATCTGCCAGTGGAAGTCCCGGTAAAATTGGTTCAACTGTTCCAGAGATTAGCCGGAACAGAGACAAAAAATTAAAAAATATATTATTTAGTTATATACTCGTATGTACTGTGTATGCATTCTCATGGAATAACTTGTCACTAACTTAACTTGCACTGTAATTTTTTCGAATTAAGTTAAAACACCTTGTGTTAAAGTGTGTTAAGTTCCAAAGAGACGCGGACGTTCACGGCGTGCTTAAAGCAGGGTCAGTTTCCGCGCATATGGGAGACGGGGAAGCTGGATCTGGAAAACTAGTTAACAACCCTAATCCCTCCCTTAATCAGACCGGAAGAACTCATTTCCCTTCGACGACTCCGAAAAAGCCGAATGTCTAGTAAACAATGTTGAGAACCAATGCACGCCGTCACATACGCGCTTACATTCAAATCATATACAAATTTACAAATAAGGGGCCCGTTATTAAAATTATAATGAATTTATTACTATTACTTAGAAAAAATACCCCATTTATTATATTACAGCCCGCTCATCATTTTACCAATTTGTTATTCGCGTAGGGGAAACCCAGTAATATTTGCGTTTCATGACCTGGAGATTTCCCCATTAATAATATTGGTGGGGATTACGCAGGCGTTATCACCTCGGCCAACCGTCAAAGATCGGAATCGGGAGTAACCCACTCCAAATGTAGGGAGAGATTTTCATTTGTTTTTTCACTAAGGCAGTACAGCCTATGAAGAGATTGGTCGAGTCAGGAACCGGGCTGCCCACGTGGGCATGGGCCGCCTATATCACTTAATCAATAAAAAGAGCAAATTGTCCCTTCGTAATAAGGTGATACTCTATAAAGCAGTAATACGTCCCGTTATGACGTACGCGAGCCAGGTCTTCGCGCATGCCTCCCCCCGTCATATCCACCGTCTTCAGGTTATTCAAAATCGTTTTCTGCGACGAGCCACGGGTGCGCCGTGGTTCGTATGCAACCGCGAATTACATGTCGATACAGGGCTACCGACGATAGCCCAATTCTTTAAGCAGGCTTCTCGACGGTTTTTCGAGACTGCCACCAAACATTCAAATAAACTTCTTGTGAGTGCCGCCACTTACAAGACTGTCCCCACTTGTAAATTCAGATACGCCGTCCGGAGGCCGAGACACGTTCTCGACCATCCGGACGATGTGATCACCGTTGCACAGGCTAGATCTTTACAAATCTACAAAGCGTCCATCCGCGACCGTCGGAGATTGCGAATAATCCTTGCGCGATATAAGTATTTTATGGGAAAACGCCACCCCCTTGATAAGTTTAGGAGCGTTGCTGGAGTTTCTTTGGCCACTTCTTCTCCCAGCGCTAACGCTTCCCAAAGTGGCATATAAGTTAGTTTAGCTTAGATTGTCCCAATAGATTAATTATTACTTATTAGTACCATGACTGACGCTGGTGATTGAAAGTCAATCTTTCAACGTCCGGGAGTATTTTAAAAATTCATTTCAATTCAATTGCTTTCGTCACAACACGCTAGCACTACGCATATGCCTACTATTCGCTTCGGTAGCTGATTATATCAAACCCGTGTTAATTTTATTTCATCTTGATTATTTTCTTATTTAATTTTATCTATTACCATAATTAATAACAAGTTTCTGTTTGTAAAAGTTTTATGGATCTCCATCAAATTTGTAGTTATGTGTTATATTTCTAAATTAATAAATTGTAGGTAGTGCGTAAAGCATTGCTGCCTTATAAATAAGAAATATGTTTTCATAGCTCATATAGGTACTTCATAAATACGATGACGAATTGCATTTCGCAAAAAATTGAAAAAAAAACAGTTTAGAACAAGTGAGTTTTACTGGAGGAATAGCCCTTTACAAGTGAAACTCTAAAACAAAGTCAGTAAGTCTTTATTAAATTACTTTTAAAGCTCTTGATGTTTTCTAAAATCTGTCAATAATATGATTAAATATAATATATGTTGTGTGCGATGTTGAGCAAGGAAGCTCACAGAAATTTAAATTATATGGCGTCTTCTTAACAAATATTTGTTTTCATTACTATTCCAATATATTCTAAACTTTGTTGGATAGTATGTAACGATTATAACTGGATATAAATTCCTTAGTTTACGTTGAATAGCATTCATCCCACATTTCCTTTAACATGGTATCCCAGAGCTTGTCAAAAGTTTCACGTGATTATATAATACTTGACAATTTGACATGGCGCTTGCATCGTCAGCTTAGTTCCTTTACCACTGTGCGGGAAGCGCAGTGCGGTGTGTGTAACATTTCCATCGGATTTAAGACATGTAAGTAGTTGTATATCCAATTTTTCCAATAAAAATGTATTGAAATTGAAAGCTTCTATAGTATATTTTATAAATTATAGCAAAAATATTAATTTATTGGGAATTTACTCTATAATTTATGCCTTACGTAACGTATTGTAGCATTATTTGCACGTGACCTTACTCTAAATGAGTTTCCTAATTCTGTTAAATAACAGAAAACGATTAAAATTATAGCTATAACTCAATTCACAATTCTTTAATCTTATCGACTATCTATCTAGATGGCTGCATTGACGTTTGACCGATTACAAGGAGAATCGATTGGCAGAAACTAACATGTATACTTACTAACCTTGTGACACAATTACATTGATTTTAGGCTAAATTTAAAAAAATTGTAACAATAAAAAAATAAGTAGAAGTTAGAATCTATTATTACCTAACATCTTTTCAAAGATTTGTATGACACTGGCAGTGACTTTTATAACCTTTGTGCTGACACTGAATTATGATTTATGAATAAAATATTCTTTACATCATTGATTTACGTAGTCTTACCTACGTTTAAAATATTTTTTCATCCTTTACTTGTATTACATACGGCAGCCAACGCCTAATTTTCGCGAACTTAAGATTTACCTTGCGTGTTCTTTTAAGAAATGTATCAAAGAGTGTAAATCTGGCTGGATAAAAAAAAAGCAATTTTAAGCTTTTAATTCTCGCATTTTTTTATTGGTTGTCTTTAATATATAACTTAAATTAAGAACATTATTTTTTCACATAATTATAACCTATTTATCACTACATTGTACCTGAATTTTATTATGTTTCTGACTTCACAATTGCTTTTCAAATAATTTGTCAGAGAATACTTACTTCTTTCCACTTATATTCATTAAAGGATTAATAATCCTAATTTAAGATCCAAATAAAGCAAAGAAAAACATACAACCAAATGCATCTTGTCATGAGAGTAAGGGCAATCTGAGTTGGAATGCCAGGCATACAATGTTAAGTGATCATACTGCTTTTGAATACATGTTTTGCCTAAAACATGCTGTTAGATCCCCCTCATTTTATCTAATATTAAAAATTGCTAAAGCACAATTAAAACATCTCTATTTGCAAGCAAACTTTGAAATTCTCTTTTGTATATTGATGGTAAAAAAATGTTCTAATACCCACCTATTTGGACGGCTATTTCCTCTTAGATGCAGGAGTAGTGGTATTATTTCAAATCAACTGGCCAAATTTAGTCATGAAGTCCTCTATTTTTTAACTGATTTTAATACTAATATAACCAGAAGTTCTAAATATTTCTGTAATTATATTTATGTTATTTTTAATGTGCAACATTTTTGTTTTTCTGGTCCCAAAGATATACTAGAAAACTCCTAAAATTTGTATGTAAGAATGCTTATTGAGTGAGATTATTAGTAGGTTTATGCCAATACAAAACTAAATAAGTACTCCTTAGTGACAATGATTATGAATATGGAACAAAATAGAACTTAGTATATCTCAATTTCAGACACGTAGGAAAGTGTCCGCACAAAATAGAGTTTAAAGTTCAATTCATCACTGATTTTATTAGGTTTTTGTTTTTACACAAAAATATTTGCTTACAGCCTGTGATAATTAAAAACATCTAGGGAAGTGAAATCATACTTGCAGTCTAATGAGTGCTTAACACAATTACTTTTATATTTCAAATTTACATGTGTTTTTTTCTGCAGTAAAATGTTCTCATCCCTTTTGGAGGCGGCAAGGAACTCGCCCTTCCGCGGGCCCCTTTCCCCAGCGCAATGCGAACCAGCTGCAATTGCTGCTCCACAAGCTGCACAGGTATACATTAGAAATGAATAAGCTTACACCCTGATTATGTATTAAGACACAACATAGGACAAAGTTCACTATCCATTATTGTACTTATTACAATTATACAATATCCCAATTAACCACATCTAAAGTGATGTGGTAAGAACATTCACTTGATGGTAAGTCATAGACACTCTTAAAAGAGATAATATTTAAATATTAAGCATAGACATGCACAAACACATTCTTTTTGAGATTGATTCTGTAATTAAATGTAGATTATATATGTAGTGAAGATGGCCCAATGATGACAACTCATGCCGGAGGGATGCTGTTGTCAGAGGTGACGTAGGTTCAGTAACATCGTCATGTTACACTACCCAAAGGTAGCGTGTTCTATGTCACCTCTACTGCAGAGTTGCCCAATGACCAATGGATTATGAGAGCTGAGGGCTATTTTATTTCGATATCAAATATGGAAATCATATAGCTAAGAACAAATATGTGTTATATAAATGTGTTATCTCAGAAATATAATACTAATTATTATATCTCTTGGTAATTATGTCATCAACAATATCTTGTCTTGCATCCTTTGTCCCAGCAATTGTTTGTGACAATGACTTTAATACCAAAAAATTAAAATAAGCTTAACTTACAAGCCCAGTGGGGTATACAGAGACAGCTTCCACTCAGCAAGCTTATTAGGTACCATATGCACCAGATGGAAAACCCTTTTCCATACACTATAGACAAATTTTATTTATTTAGTGATTTAATTTTAGTTTGAAATAATTTGTTTTTAATTAAAAGTACACAATTGTGTACATGCTATACTTCACAAACTTGTTCTTGAAAAGAACTATTCTAAGTCTAATTTCTTATACATTTTCAACTGACAAGGAGATTCTCAATTCATTTGTATGTTTTTTTTATGTTTGATCATATCATATCTGGCATCCATGAGAAAATCATATGTCTTAAAATTGCATCAAGTATTGTGCGCCACATTTGTGAGTATTCATATAAAATACGTATTGGGTTATTCGTCCATTTGGACAAATAACTCAATATCATGCCAACAGTTTTCAATGATTCTTTTTTTACTTGATAGGATTGAAGTACAAAAGTAGTTTGATGAGAGTTTGGTTATGTTCTGAATTATTATTTTTCGTAGTATTCCTACGGAAATACACAGAGGGCGTCGCCGCGTAATAGTGTTTAAACGTTTGATTCGATTTGAAGTAGGTTTTAGTGTTTGCTAGTAATTTTGCTTAACGCGATTGGGATAAAACTAATTGAATGATCGGACAAACACACAGGACACGTAACGATGTTTAGTGTCTGTGTTTGTTTGTGTACTATCCCCCTATGCATAACATTTTTTTAATGTCGTTTCTTTGCTGTTGAAAGCGTCAACTGAAACTAATTTTTTGTTACACAACATTATATTACACTAAAAAGTTTTGTGTAAAGGCGCACGCATAATTTGTGCCAGTTAAGTGTTAAGTTGGGAAGGTTCGTTATTTTCACTAAATTTTTTTGCCCTAAACGTTACAGTACTGAGATCACCACAAAGTTGTGTCCTATAAAGAATTCCAATTTTATTTTTGTGTGAATTTACATAGATTAGCTAGAGAAGCTTGTTTGTTTCACCGGATTGGGAGTAGAGATGTAAATGATTACTATTATTATTTCATTTTCATTATATGAAATAATATATTTTCGTCACAGTGATTTCATTTGTGAATTTTCATATTCAAAATGAAAAGAAAAAATGGTGATGTTTTGTTTTATATATTACTTTTATAAATAAAATTATGCTGGTTTGAGTTTAATTTATTAATTTCAGTGACATTTTCAAGTCGTGAGAATTAGAGCAGACACCGATCGCATCACAAGATGGCACCCGATTTAGGTGCCATCTTGTGAATGCTTATGAACAAAGCTTACTGAGCTAAACAAGGCCAAAAAGCGACAAATCAGTAAATTATGTTTTACTCTTTCTAACACTACTGGAATTGGGCATTTCAATAGTCGTCCTTACTCGTTCTTTTTTCGGAGTTGTCGATGTTGTTGCAATGTAACAGTGAATAATTTTTAACACGCCACTTCAAGGTCGGTAGCAGGTGTGACATAGTAAAAAGTATTTCATTTTATTTTTCACATGCTAGCTGTGGATAATGCCATATCTGATTGGGTATATAGGTGGATAGGTCGCTTAGCATGTACCTTGAGGCATATATTTGCATGATATTAGTATACTAAGTGCTTGTTACGCAATGCGACAGAGCGGTGGCATGGCGGCCGCGGCGGTGGTCCAGGGCGACTCGTGTGAGTTCGCCTCATCCAAGTACTTCGCGCTCTGCGGTCTCGGCGGCATCCTCTCCTGCGGTGAGTGATTTGTTCTTGACGTCGATTAGTTCTAACATGTTTTTAAACGACCTCAGAAAAGGAGGTTCTCAATTAATCTTTTTTTCTAATTATACTTTTTTTTAATATGATTTTAAGTATTTAGCATCGCTTTATTATACAAAGATTGCACTTCCAGTCTTGTTTAATAAAGCGCACTACCTTAGTAAATGTTTATTCATTTTACTCTTGAAAACACCCAGAATCGAAAATACAAAAGACCGCGCTAACGCCTCCGTATGAATATAAGAGCTGCTATAGGGATGTTAATGCCAAAAATATATCGATATATTTTTCGATATAATATTTCATAAGGTTGTATCGATACTATGCGATATATTTTGCAAATATATCGCGTAGTATCGATATTTTCATATATCCAAATTTGATTATAATTAATTAGCGCTTAATATTAAGTATTAGAAAAGTTTTGTACTAATAGAGTACTCGGCGCGTAACTGAGAGGTTTTCGCTTTGGATACCAGTCCTATTTGATTTGATTCTGCTAGTAATACAGACTTCATGCATAGATTATAAAATGTATACTACAAGTCCTGCCATCGTGAAGAGTAGGAGTGTAGTAACATACTACACTACACTCTTCGTGATGGCAGCGCAAGTAAGGGTTTTATTTTATTCAAGTTGTCAACCACAAATAAAAAAAAGAATGGAATGCTTTTTTTATTTAATTTCTTACGATATTTCGTATATCAGATGAATTATATCAATTATATCGATATTATATGATTCGATAATATCGGATTGAAGCGATATATCGCGTCCATATATCGATAATATATATCGTGCACTCATAAGCTGCTCTTTCTACTCCCCGTATGCAATATATTGCGAAGTAGTGGTGTACTTAATGCTCTGTACACATTACACTTAACATGCTAACTTAACATTAAAAACTATGTAATAATAAAAAAAATAAAGGAATAAACAATTAAAACAACAAGTCATAAGGTGGTGTGACTTAAAATATCAATATGAGTGAATTTTGAAAATCCCTTATATCTTTTCGACATTTTATTCATGCGGATAATCAGATATTAGAGCTAAAGAACTTTGTTCTAAACATATTGTATTTATTTAATAGTTCTTAAATTACGCCTAGGGATAATGTAAGACAATTTACTCAAGAGATGTTCTGAGCTAATATTACCGTTAACGATTTTGTACAGTACCTAAAATAGTTCTTCGATCAGCTAGTGGAGTCTTATACTTCGTCAGTTGATCATTTCACTTTTTGTTCAATTGTTGTTGCCGCCCAATGATGACAACTCATGCCGGAGGGATGCTGTTGTCAGAGGTGACGTAGGTTCAGTAACATCGTCATGTTACACTACCCACAGGTAGCGTGTTCTTCGCCACCTCTACTGCAGAGATGCCCAATGATCAATGGATTATGAGAGCTGAGGGCTATTCCATTATTTCAATTAAATTTTGATGATATGTTTCCTTCGCGTTCTTTTACACCAGCGGGTAGATATAAAGAGCTTTTGCCATCCTCTTGTCACCAAGCTTACTGATAATAAAACACGCAGTGACATTTTTTAATAGAGAATGATTTAATGTCAAAGACAATCCCACACAGATACAAGTCACATTTATGACTAGTTTTAATATCAACACCTCTGCTTAACAAAATCATAAATGCTTTGAAATAGGTAATATACCAAGCTTTTCCGTGAAATAATTATGCCTTAAAGACCCTAAACTTTTTGTGACAATATCTGCTGGCATTTCAGCCGTTTCTAAATTATTTGCAACTGCGTCTCTCACAAAATAGTATCTTATGTCTATATGTTTAGATCTTCTATGTTATACAGGATTCAAAATAAGTTTTTGTGCGCTTTGGCAATCATTGTACAAAGTAATTTTTCGGAATGACTAAAATTTGAAACAATAAATTCTTTAAATAGATAGCCTCTTTACTGGCTTCTGACATTGAAATATACTCAGCTTCTGTTGAGGACAGGCTACATTTCTGTGTTTCCTACATTCAAAAGAAATTACTGTACCAGATAATTTAAAACAAAACCCAGATAAGGATTTTCTATCATTTGAATCTGATCCCCAATCAGCATTTACATATCCTATTAGAATTATCCCTAGAAAAAATAAGACCATAATTTTAGTACTTTAAAATTCTTTTAAAATGTTTCCAATGAGTTTCATCATATGAATTATTAAATTAGCTCAAATAACATACACTGTAAGCTAAGTCTGGTCTGGTTAAGACAGCTAAATACACTTACCTATCAGTTGTCTATATGGAAATTTCTTTTCACAGAAACTATTCATAGATTTTTCTAACCTTAATTTCCATAGGAGTTTCTACAGTTTTACAATGTGACATCTTAAATATTTTCAACAAGCTTTCTATATATTGTTCTTGATCAACAGTTATATTTTCAGATGTATGCATTCTTTAATTTTAAATTTACTACTTAACTACTACGCTTTGTATTAACTGGTTAGTTGCCATTTTACAGTTAGAAAATACAAAAAAATCATCAGCAAACAATGCTATTATAACTTTAGTATTTCCATCAAACTTTGTAAACAAACAAGGTTCATACTTAGATTTTAAATATCCTAAAGACTAAGTGATCATTCTGAGGTCGGGTCAGACAGCAGCATTAAGAAAGCACCCACACGTTGCCCCCCTCAGTTTTAGACTATCTATTATTGACTTTCTTTCCGCATCATGTTTAGCACATTCCGCATTATGATGGTGCACCTCATCCTCCACTTGACAAATGTCACAGTTCGGTGACCTTCCGTATTTGATGTCCAATACCCGCTAGATATTAGGAGCGTAACTGAAGTTACTTCGGCCACTTCTTCACAACACACTTTCTCACTTGATTTTATAAAGGACAATGCTGGATGCAGGCCGCTTAAAATCGCTCCTTTAGGGAATCGTTGGATGACCGATGGCTGAAATGATAAAGCCGGCTTAAAAAAACATCAAAGTACATAATGTGCGCTTCCGGTACGGTTTATGTACATACGAAGATTTACAGATGTTTGCAAATTGATAACAGTCGTAATTCTTTAGAGATATGACACTGAACATTTACTCGTTATTGAAGTGATAAGAAAACGTTCAAATAGGTTTAATCTTTACTCGAGGAAAAAGGGGGAAATCTCTTTCTTATATCTATATAAAGGTTGATACTGAAGTTGATAGAAAGGTTTTTATAAAGTATTTTTTTATACGTTAGTTACTAATCTGTTAGTTACGCTGATAGGCCAGAGAATTTTTGACGAACTATCACAGTTGGCACAGAGAAGCTGGCCTTTACTGCTTCACCGGATTTGAGAGGTGGCATAGCCTTAGATCGCTTAGCCTGAACCTCTATTAGGTGGTAACTCGACACAAGGGTCCCCGGTGAGGGGTAACCTCGGCTTGACGGTTACCATTATTACGCGTTAGCAGTCCGATCCGAGGGCGCCTGAGAGGGCCGAACCACGACTCGGTCGGTAGCTATTTTATTAACGAAATCTACTGGGACAATCTAAGCTAAACTAACTTATATGCCACTTCGGGAAGCGTTAGCGCTGGGAGAAGAAGTGGCCGAAGAAACTCCAGCAACGCTCCTAATCCTATCAAGGGGGTGAGGTTTTCCCATAAAATACTTATATCGCGCAAGGATTATTCGCAACCTCCGACGGTCGCGGATGGACGCTTTGTAGATTTGTAAAGATCTAGCCTGTGCAACGGTGATCACGTCGTCCGGATCGTCGAGAACGTGTCTCGGCCTCCGGACGGCGTGTCTGAATTTAAGGGTAGTCTTGTAAGTGGCGGCACTCACAAGAAGTTTATTTGAATGTTTGGTGGCAGTCTCGAAAAACCGTCGAGATGCCTGCTTAAAGAATTGGGCTATCGTAGGTAGCCCTGTATCGACGTGTAATTCGCGATTGCGTACGAACCACGGCGCACCCGTGGCTCGTCGCAGAAAACGATTTTGAATTACCTGAAGACGGTGGATATGAAGGGGGGAGGCATGCGCGAAGACCGGGCTCGCGTACGTCATAACGGGACGTATTACTGCTTTATAGAGTGTCACCTTATTACGAAGGGACATTTTGCTCTTTTTATTGATAAGGTGATATAGGCGGCCCATTACGTGGGCAGCCCGGTTCCTAACACGAGTTACGTGAGGTCCGAAGTCGAGTCTCGGATCGAGAAGTACACCGAGGTATTTAGTTTCGGTAACCCAGGGAATGGGACTACCGAGAAGTTGGATATTGGGAGAGACGGAGGGCTACGCCTGGCTAGTCTCGAAAAGTACATGGCTGCGCTCTTAGCCGGGTTGATTTCAATCCTCCATTTCCGGAACCAATCCCCAAGGCATTGGCTGCGGTCTGGAGTTTCTTGAGAATGATTTCGGGGTACGCCCCGAAGCATATATGCCAGTATCATCGGCGAAAGGGCTAGCTCCGCTCTACGTGAGCGCGGGATGTCGTTGGTGTAGAGCGTATATAGGACTGGACCTAGCACGGAGCCTTGCGGTACTCCGGCGCGAACGGGACGGGGTGGAGCGCACTCCCTCGACGCGGTACGTGAAGGTTCGACCTGTAAGGAAGTCTCGTACTGTGCGTACGAGATAGTCCGGCACCTCGAGCTCGTACAGCTTGTAAACGAGCCCGGCGTGCCAGACTTTGTCGAATGCCTTCGCCACGTCCAGGAAGATGGCTCCCGTGTGCATGCCTATGATGGACTTGGCATGAATGTGCTCCGTGATGCGGAGCACCTGTTGCGCATCGAGTGTTTGGCACGGAAGCCAAATTGCTCGGGGATAGGAAGCTCGCGAAACCATGAAGGCGCGTAATCGAGCTAAGATGAGCCGTTCGTACACCTTCCCCAGAACGGAGAGGAGACTAATTGGCCTATATGAAGAGGGATCGGTGCGCACTTTGCCGGGCTTGAAGAACCCTATCACTACGGCTTCCTTCCACTCGTTGGGAAAGATGCCCCAGAATGGCGGCGTTGAATATTATAACTAAAAGGCGTATAATATTCTCTGGAAATCGTCTGGCAACCAGATTAGGTATGCCGTCTAGACTGGGGGCTTTGCGGGGACGCAAATTTTTAACACATCCTCAACCTCGGTACACGTAATCGGTGGAACGGGATCGCGGATTGGTTCATTCGCCCTCCGCTCGACCAAGCCCTCCACCCTAAGGAGGTGAGCGGGTCGACCGGAAGGGCGCTGGGGAGCACTGAGACTCGAGACTGTCAGCCAGACACTCGGCCTTCTCCTCGTCCAGTGAAGCTGGCGGGAGATTGGGACGGGTGAGAGGAGGCATCCCATGGTCGGGATCACGTTTGAGTGATTTTGGTAAATTCCAAAATGCCAAATGGGAAGGACGAATTTCGCTTAACGTACTGTTCCACCGCTCGTTCCTATAGGCAGCTATGCGTTTTCACCTCACGCTGTAATTTATGTAGCTGCCAACGGTGACGCACGGTAGGGTACAGATCGTAAGCCCTAGTGGCTGCGTTCTTGCGTCTCATGAGATCACGGATTTCAGAAGGCAGGACCCATCGCTGATCGTCAACGACGGGTACCTCCTGGGAGCAGTCAGTAATGACTGTCTGAATGTGTCTCGTGAGCGCGTGCGCTGCGAGATTAGTCTTGAGTGGAGAATCTACGTTCTCTGGAAACGCTTCTAAGTGGGGAGCTGGCATCTTCAATTGGGACTCTAGTTTGTGCCAGTCGATGACGGTTTTGTTTGAGGGGCGGTTTGGGCAGAGGGCCCCAGCCGCAGA
The DNA here is from genome assembly GCA_029286785.1 of Meandrusa payeni. NCBI lineage: Eukaryota > Metazoa > Arthropoda > Insecta > Lepidoptera > Papilionidae > Meandrusa > Meandrusa payeni. The sequence continues at coordinate 6,916 of JAGSMX010000095.1, read as the reverse complement.
ATTACAGGGCGGTGATCCGAGTGAAGCTCGTGTATCACGTACGGGTTGGTCACTGTGAGAGTGATATGACGGAGAATAGCAATGTCTAAGACATCCGGTGTGTGATCCACATTATGTGGGAAGTGAGTGGGCTCATATGGTCCCACGATCTCGAAGTCGAGAGTATCGACCAGAGATTCGAGGGCCAGCCCGCGCGGATTGGTCATACGGGAGAACCACCGAGGATGCTTGCTATTGAAATCGCCGGCTAGGATCGTAGCATCTCCGAGAGAGGAGAGCTTCGAAGTCCGACCTAAGAATTTCTTTGCTGCGGTGACAAGGAAGATACACCGAAGCAATAGTGATAGGGCGTGGCCTGTCATGGCTAACTGGCAGACCGAGGCCTCGAGGTGCGCTAAACGCGGCGTGGCGATCGGAACGCAATGCAAGGACCTCCTATAGTAATGAGAGTGCCACCACCTTGGGCGCCGGCTCTATCATTCCTAACGATGTTATAATTCGCAATCTTCGGATCGCGAACGGAGGGTTTGAGAAACGTCTCCTGCACTAACATTACGTCGACTTGATGTTCGCGGACGAAGTTCGCTACTTCGTCTTTTGTTCCTAAGCCCGTTCGCATTGAAAACGCGACGGTCAACGAACGGGTTTGTATCTGGCCAGGGAGTCATCGAATCGCCATAAGGACATCCTGGTACATAAGGATAAGGGCCGCTTTCGAGCCCAAATCCTTAGCATTAACGTAAGCGTTGGCGAACCCAATTAGGTCCTCGATGTTCACTGAACGCAAAACTTCGTTCAGTGCCTCGAAGGCCGGAGGGATAACGGGCGTCACTCGTGGACGCCAGAGGAGACACTGGCGCGGACGGACGTACTGGCACCGGGCGCGTGGGTGACGCGGGAGAGCTGGTTACAGCGGCGGCGGCGGCACCACTCGCTGTGAATTGAGAGGAGCCGATACGCGGGGCGTAACGGCGGAAATGCGGACGGTGGCGGCACCGTCTGGCGTCTAGCGACGGTCGCGGTTTTGACGGCCGGCCGTTTACGTTGGGGAGCATTAGGCACCCTTCCAATTGGCCGTGTGGCCCATCTGCTTACACAATACGCAAGATGGTTCCTCTGTCTGGAGGGCTCTGTCCTTTGACGAGGACAATCGCGTGCCATGATCGCCGAGGCACTTAACGCAGCGCGGGCGCGAGAAACAGTTGCGTGCGGAGTGACCGTACAACTGGCATTTGTGGCATTGCCCGGGCAAGCCTGTCTTACGCGGGTCTCCACTGAGATGCGCGCGAACCGACATAGGGTCTTAAGATCGAATATGCGCTTCCCTCGGGGTGCGCTCTAACGTAACCTGGACCATGTCCAGGGAGATTTATTCCGCTGCCTACGCATGCGGTGGACGCTTAGGACAGGGAGACCCTGGTCCTTAAGGTCGGCGGTGATGTCTTCAACAGTAACCTCTGCGGGAATCCTTTGATTACTGCACGCAGGGGTGCGCTCTTCCGGGAGCGCGTATGTAAAGAAATGAATATCATGCTGTTGCATGAATGATGTTAATTGGCGGAAGGAATTCGCATCTTCCGCCTGTATTCTAATTTTGTCGCCTGCCAGTGTCGGCACTAGCTTGGCGTGCGGCATCGCCGATTGGACGCGGGTTCACTGCGGTCTATCCGTCAGATAGACCGGAGGTGGCCTCGCGTTGGCGGTGGGTCCGGTACGGGGTGCGGCGGTAGCACGAGGCACTGCGGCAGTACGGGGGCGCGGGCGCAGGGGTGCGCGAGAGGGACCGGCTGCTGCCGTCTCGCTTGAGGGGTTGGGGCAGAGGCCGCGACGCCGCGGAGTCTGCAGGTCCCTTGTGCGCTTTGGTGGGCGGGGTGGGACTGGCCGATGGAGAGGAAGTGGCCGATCGGCGCTTCTTCCTCTTCTTTTGAGACCTCTACAAAGAGGCCGTCGCCTTCGATCGAGGCATCACTGTCTGTGTCATTATTATTAACGACCTCCATTTCGGAGGCCGGGCCGGAGCACGGAGAGCACGCGCTCGGCGGCGAGGGACGCCCTGAGGAGGGCCGCGACGTGGCTTCGATAGCCCGCTCGTATAATGCGCGGTAAATCTCCGGTGTTGCTCCCGGAGACTCTCCGCGACGTGGTCGTTAACACGACCCATTATTTATCCACGCGATGGGGTGGGTTTGGGGCACAAAACAGGGTCCCGGTGGGACGTTGCGTGGTTCTATGCCTCCTCCCCTGCCGGGTATAGGCAGGAGGATGTGTGCCTATTGTGGGTATGTCCGAGGTGCCTTCTTATGAGGCACCTCTGGGTGTGTCCTTAGTCTAATTAAAACTACCCGGGCACTAAAAGGCTTTACGAGAGTCGACTGTTGACTATGGCAGTAGACCAAAGGCCAACCTTGTCGACTCCTTCCGGCTTATGTGTTTCCTGATGGGCACCACCAGGTGCCGGGGGACCTGCGGTTGGCTTCGTTCACACCGTTAGGTATCAACCAACCGTGCAAGTGACTCTAATAAAGTTCTACTATATACTTTAATCGTAAGTCGTATAGCGACAAATACGATAAAGCAAGAAGGACCGACGCTCGCAGACAGCGCACGAACACAGCGCCTGAAATGGACGGCGCTATTAGATGACTCACTCAAGCAGGGACAGCACGACTGCACGCAGGGGCGACTCAAGCTCGAATCTACCTGTCTGAGGCCAGAGAAGCGGACCGCGACAGTTTAACCGGATTTGAAAGATGGCAGTGCTCTTAGGTCGTTAAGCCTGAACCTCTATTGGGAGTAACACTTCGCAAGCGCCCTCTTACGGCGATACCGTCTTAGACGGTCAATCTATTAGCAGTCTATGTTATTGTATATTACAGACGTCCGTAAATGCGGTTCATTACAAATGGGAACGCCCTTGGCCCAGGTCCAGATTACGCTTTCGTAACGTACGACGTGACCTTGTCGATCGGTCATGTGAGGTGAGGATTGGTTACGCCGCTGAAAATCACCATTGTGACAGTCTTGCGTCAGCACATGCTGATTTAGTGTTCAATGTTGGCTTGTTTTATTTGATGCCGATAAATGAAATGTCTAAGTCTATAGGTGGCGATAGTTTAATGGCTGGGTGTTGATAACTTCTGAATAGTGGAGCGCGCGTTGTTTAACTTTCTCGGACTCCCTCGAGCGGTAAGAGTGGACTACTGCACCCGATGCCTATACGATCGGGGAAGTATCACGATTTCGTACAATACGTACGGGATCACATAACATTAGGAGAGTTACATGCTTGTCTGCCTGTTTCTGGTATAAAAAAAAGAATTGTTAAAATGAGCTTATTTTGAGAATGTCCAAGCCAATTCGTGAAAACTACCCGGATAGTGGTGAACTTCTGATTTGTATGCTTGTTGACTGAGATATTAAAAGGTTTATGAATTTTGGTCCTACTGGCCATAATCAATTAAAACAGTTCTGATTACTGGTAACTGATTTCACTACAATTATATTAACTCCGTGTTTACATGTATACGTTACACATTTCACCATAATTGGTAAAATTATGAGGAGACAGAAAAGTTTATTCATAGTCTAAATTGAATTATCCTGTATTTTTCCGTTTCTGCAATCTTTGGCACAGCATAAAAAATCACTCTCATTTATACACACACACAAGCTCAAAATCCTATCCACATACATGCCGTCACATAAACAATATTCATATTTAAATAGCTAGATTAGGTCAGGTTTACGTACAAGTACCTAAACCTGACCTAATCTAGCTATTTAATCTAATCTTTTTTCTTTTTTTTTTGAAAAAGAAAGCTAGTAATATTTCTTTTTTTTTATATATATATATTTTTTTATGTGAATAAAATATATGTACTTGTGTAAAAAAATCACAAAATAAATAACAATAAATGTTAACACACGATTGGCTTCCCATTGGCTCGCTATCTGTGTACCGTAGTGGCACCAAGCTAGCAAATATCGAACACTGTTCATTTTGTACAAAATCGGTTTAGCAGACTTGGGGCTCAGGTGATCGAGGACGTGCCACTACCTCACTTGAGTTTCAAGTTAAATTGTGATTATTTTGCTCTAGGTATAACTCACACTGCCGTGGTGCCCCTCGACCTTGTGAAATGCCGTCTGCAAGTGGACCCCGACAAGTACAAGAATGTGGTCAACGGGTTCAAGGTGTCGGTGCGCGAGGAGGGCATGAGAGGGCTCGCCAAGGGCTGGGCGCCCACCTTCATCGGGTACTCGTTACAGGTCAGTTACTTTGTTAAAATTAATTATATCAGTATGTGTCTTATCTTTAAATGACTGTGGAGGTATTATATAGTGCATGCATTATGCTTGAGGACTATGCTCTTATATTATTATCTTGAGCACAGGCGTAAGGTTTTCGGTTTACTACGGATTGCATTTTGGAGAATGTGCTCGGGAACTACATCATCTAATTGCCCCATCCACGTCCCACAATCGAACTTCAAGACGCACTGCGGGATTTCATCCTTTTGTTGTGAACGTCCCTCAAACCCAAACAAAGCGCTATGCTTCGTCTTTTAATATTTGTACAGCAAAGGACTGGAATAGTTTGCCCGCGTCTGTCTTTCCCTCCGATTACAATGTAGGTATTTTCAAGAGTATCTAGTAGACTATCCAGGACTGCTTTACCACTTAATATCAAGTGGGATCGTTGTCAAGCACTTAGAAAGTTTAAAAAAAAATATTTGAAAATGTGATTCTCTTAAACCGACGGTGGAGGTATTGTGAACTCATAGTGCATGAACTATATATTGTTTTTTTAAAAAAAAAAACAACTCACACTACGTGTACGTTACTATGCTCTTATATTCTCTTTACCGAATAAGCCTGTGGTATATATTTAGGCTATTAAATTACTAAAAACCTACTAAAACCTAACTGACCTAAGTTTAAACTACTAGGATACATCCGTGTAGGCCAGTAGGAAGTGTGGTGACGCAACATATTCTCAATGATTATAATAAACAACCAATTGTTCCTCCCGACTAACACTGAAGACCACTAACCCTATGAGACGTGCACAGGTGTAAGTAAATCCTAATTGTATGTTGCATAGAGTCTAATTTCCCGTATCCAATTCAGGGTCTCTGCAAGTTCGGTCTGTACGAGGTGTTCAAGGTGACGTACTCGGGCATGCTGGACGAGGAGACGGCGTACACGTATCGTACGTTCGTGTACCTCGCCGCGTCCGCGTCCGCTGAGTTCTTCGCAGACATCGCGCTCTCGCCTCTGGAAGCTGCCAAGGTAACACCTCATGTGATCGTCGTCGTTAAATTATATAATAGCCTAATTGTTTAGAGTACGATCTGTGAAACGTAAGTTGGTAAGTTCGAATTCACCATTCTACTATTGACAAAATCATCTAGCACAAGCTTACGCTTAGTTGGAATGCTTTTGAACACTTTTTAATTACTGTAGAAGTGCCATGATGACCGCCAGGGCCAAAGGCCAATATAACAATAAAATATTGCAATACTTAAGCAGGCAATAGCATTTCGCACATCTGTTACTTTTGTCTGTCGTGTTATTATCTCAACACAGTTTTATTGCGGTCTGCTACGAGAAGTTTCCAGAAAGCTCTTAATATAAGTTACTTTTTATGGTATTATACATAGATATTTCGTAATACTTAAATAACAAGTATATATACGTGTTAATACATAAACTTGCAGTGATTTCGCTTACGATATTACGTTCATGAATTCGAATCCAGGTCGGCTTGTACCAAAGGATTGCCATCTTTTAGAGATTTCAAATTTACAAAATTACAAATTGTGCCCGGCGTTTAATGGTGGGCTCACCACCTGTCACATATGGGACATAATCTAACTTGTTGTGAACCGGACCGCAAAATCTGTCACTGTCTCTACGTCGCTAGGGTTAAATGATGTGAGAGCATATTTAAAGTTTAAAAAAGGAAAATCCGAATCATAATTCTATCGCCACCATCTTGATGGTTGGAGTTCCACAACCGTGTTTCGCGTAACTTTCTTCTACATACTATCTACTTGTGGAATCATCTGACGCTGCTCATGGGCGACGGTGATCACTTAAGGTCAGGTGAGCCGTAAGTTCGTTTGCCTCTTTTCCTATAAAAAAAGTAACAATTCGTTGTGTCGTAATCGCCAAAACTTGTTAATTGTGTTACAAGGCGCAAGAACTGCGAAATATAACTATGTCATTGTTATTCGGAAATAAAAGGAGTCCGCGCGTAACAGCCGTTAAACGTTTAGCGATTGGAATTCGGTTATTGTTTTAGTCATAAACAAACTTATTGACTTATTAAGTTTGTTTTGCGCTCACTTCAGTTTAAAACCTATTAATTGATTTACAAAATCCTCAATTGGGTAATGAACAATGTAATTACATGTCATGCCCTAGAAGGAGGTATATATTTCGACCAGATATGGCCATATGTATAAAAGGGGCAAGTAAGGAGTAGCCTTATGCGACGATTATGTACCCGCAGATGTATGGATGTGAGTGAATGTAGCGAAAGAGGTGTGTCAATATCGTACTAAGTGGGAGTCGATATCTGCCTACCCAGAGGTAACCGGCGTGAGTGTTATCCCAGTCCTTTGTTTTTTTTGTACTTTTTAACCAAGTACGTGAACACGATCCTCTTACCTGATGTTAAGTGGCAATGCAGTCCTGAATGGTAAGGCGCACTACCTTAATAAACGGTTGTTCACTTTACTTTTGAAATCACCCACATTGTAATTATAGTAAAGGCAGATGCGGGCAAACTATCCCAGTCCTTTGCTATTTTATACTTTTTAAATAAGTATGTGAACACGATCCCACCTGATGTTAAGTGGAAATGAAGTCCTGAATGGTAAGGCGCACTACCTTTATAAATGGTTGTTCA
>JAGSMX010000094.1:0-18472 GCA_029286785.1 Meandrusa payeni | reverse complement strand
CTTAACTTAAACTTAAACTTAACTCTAACTTCAATCCTAACTTAACCTAACTCTAACTCTAACTCAACTCTAACTTAACCTAATCCCAACTTAAATCCCAACTCTAACCTAACCTGAATCCCAACCTAACTCTAACTTAAATCAACTTAACTTAACCTAACCTAACCTGAATCCCAACCTAACCTAACCTAACCTGAATCCCAACCTAACTTAACTTAAATCAACTTAACTTAACTCTAACCTAACCTGAATCCCAACCTAACTTAACTCTAATCCCAACTCTAACTTAACCTAACCTAACTCTAATCCCAATCCTAACTCTAACTCCCAACTTAACTCTAACTTAAATCAACTTAACTTAACCTAATCCTAACTCTAACTTCTAACTTAACTCTAACTTAACTTAAATCAACTTAACTTAACCTAACTTAACTCTAACCTAAATCCTAACCTAACTTAAATCCCAACCTAACCCAACCCAACCTAACCCAACCCAACCTAACCTAACTCTAATCCCAACTCTAACTTAACCTAACTCTAATCCCAATCCCAACCTAACCTAACTCCAACCTAACCTAACTCCAACCTAACCTAACCTAATCCTAACTCTAACTCTAACTTAACTTAACTTAACTTAACCTAACTCTAACTCTAATCCTAACCTAACTCCAACCTAACCTAACCTAATCCCAACTTAACTTAAATCCTAACCTAACCTGAATCCCAACCTAACTCTAACTTAACTTAAATCCTAACTTAACTTAACTTAACCTAACTCCAATCCCAACTCTAATCCCAACCTAACTTAACCTAACCTAACTTAACCTAACCTAACCTAACCTAACCTAACTCTAACTTCCAACTCTAACCTAACTCTAACCTAACTTAACTCTAACTCTAACTTAAATCCCAACTCTAACTCTAACTTCCAACTTAAATCCCAACCTAACCTAACCTAACCTTAACCTAACTCTAACCTAACTTAAATTTAACTCTAACCTAACCTAACCTAACTTAAATCCTAATCCTAACCTAACTTAACCTAACTCTAATCCTAACTCTAACTCCCAACTCTAACCTAACTCTAATCCTAATCCTAACCTAACCTAAATCCTAACTCTAACTCTAACTTCCAACTCTAACCTAACCTAACCTAACTCTAACCTAACTCTAACTCTAATCCTAACCTAACCTAACCTAACTTAACTTAACTCTAACCTAACCTAACCTAACTTAACTCTTAACTTAACTCTTAAATCCTAATCCTAACTCTAACTTCTAACTTAACCTAAATCCTAACTTAACTTAACCTAATCCTAATCCTAACTCTAACCTAATCCCAATCCCAACTTAACCTAACTTAACTTAACTCTAACTTAAATCCCAACTTAACCTAACCTAACCTAACCTAACTCTAACCTAACTCTAACTCTTAACTCTTAACCTAACTTAACTCCCAACTTAACCTAACCTAACCTAACCTAACTCAATCCCAACCTAACCTAACTCTAACCTAACTCTAATCCTAACTTAACTTAACTCTAACTCTAACTCTAACTCTAACCTAATCCCAATCCCAATCCCAACTCTAACTCTAACTCTAACTCCCAACTTAACTCTAACCTAACTCTAACCTAACTCTTAACTCTTAACTTAACCTAACTCTAACTTAACTTAACTTAACCTAACTCTAATCCTAACCTAACCTAACCTAAATCCTAACTTAACCTAACCTAACCTAACTCTAACTCTAACCTAATCCTAACTCTAACCTAACTCTAACCTAACTCTAACCCAACCTAACCTAATCCCAACCTAATCCCAACTTAAATCCCAATCCTAACCTAACTCTAATCCCAATCCCAACCTAACTCTGAATCCTAACTCTAACTCTAACTCCCAATCCTAACCTAAATCCTAACCTAACTCTAATCCTAACCTAACTTAATCCCAACTTAACCTAACTCTAACTTAACTTAACTTAACTTAACTCTAACCTAACTCTAACTCTAACCTAATCCTAACTCTAACTTAACTCTAACCTAACTCTGAATCCCAACCTAACCTAATCCCAATCCCAACCTAACCTAATCCCAACTCCAACCTAACCTAACCTAACCTAACTCCAACCTAACTCTAACTCTAACCTAACCTAACCCAATCCCAACCTAACTCCAATCCCAACTCCAACCTAACTCCAACCTAACTCTAACTCCAACCTAACCTAACTCTAACCTAACCTAACCTAACCTAACCTTAACCTAACTCTAACTCCCAACTCTAACCTAACCTAACCTTAACCTAACCTAACCTAACCTAACCTGAATCCCAACCTAACCTAACCTAAATCCTAACCTAACCTAACTCTGAATCCTAACCTAACCTAACCTAACTTAACTCTAATCCCAATCCCAACCCAACCTAACCTAACCTGAATCCCAACCTAACCCAACTCTAACTTAATCCCAACTCTAACCTAACCCAACTCTAACTCTAACTCTAACTTAATCCTAACTCTAATCCCAATCCCAATCCCAACTCTAACTTAAATCCCAACTCTAACCTAATCCCAATCCCAATCCCAATCCCAACCTAACCCAACCCAACCTAACCCAATCCCAACCTAATCCCAATCCCAACTCCAACCTAACCTAACCTAATCCCAACTCCAACCTAACCTAACCTAACCTAACCTAACCTAACCTAACCTAACTTAACCTAATCCCAACCTAACCTAACCTAACCCAACCTAACCCAACCTAACCTAACCCAACCTGAACCTAACCTAACTCTTAACTCTTAACCTAACCTAACCTGAATCCCAACCTAACTCCAATCCCAACCTAACCCAACCCAACCTAACTCAACCTAACCCAACCTAACCCAACTCAACCTAACCTAACCTAACCCAACTCTAACTCCAACCTTAACCTAACCCAACCTTAACCTAACTCCAACCTAACCCAACCTAATCCCAACCTAACTTAAATCCTAACTCTAACCTAAATCCTAACTTAACTCTAACTCTAACTCTAACTCTAACTCTAATCCTAATCCTAACCTAACTCCAACCTAACTCTAACCTAACTCTAACTCTAACTTAACTTAACTTAACTCTAACTCTAACCTAACCTAACTCAACTTAACTCTAACTCCAACTCTAACTCTAACTCTAACTTAACTTAACCTAACTTAACTTAACTCCCAACTCTAATCCTAACTCTAACTCTAATCCTAACTCTAACTCTAACCTAACTCTAACCTAACCTAACTTAAATCCTAACTTAACTCTAACTTAACTCCAACTCTAACCTAACTCTAACTCTAACTCTAACTTAACTCTAACCTAACTCCAACTCTAACTTAACTTAAATCCTAATCCTAACCTAACCTAACCTAACTTAACCTAACCTAATCCCAATCCCAATCCTAACTTAAATCAACTTAACTTAAATCCCAACTCCAACCTAACTTAATCCCAACTTAACTCTAACTCTTAAATCCTAACTTAACTTAACTCTAACTCTAACTTAACTTAACCTAAATCCTAACCTAACCCAATCCCAACCTAAATCCCAACTTAACTCTAACCTTAACCTAACCCAATCCCAATCCCAACCTAACCTAACCTAATCCCAATCCCAACCTAATCCCAATCCCAACCTGAATCCCAACCTAATCCCAACCTAATCCCAATCCTAACCTAACCTAAATCCTAACCTAACCTGAATCCCAACCTAAATCCCAATCCTAACTCTAATCCCAATCCCAACTCAACCTAACCCAATCCCAACTCTAACTTAACCTAATCCCAACTCCCAATCCCAATCCCAACCTGAATCCCAATCCCAATCCCAACTTAACTTAACCTAACCTAACTTAACCTAATCCCAACTCTAACTCTAATCCCAATCCCAATCCCAATCCCAATCCCAATCCCAACTCAACCTAACTCTAATCCCAATCCTAACCTAACCTGAATCCCAACCTAACTCCAATCCCAACCCAATCCCAACCCAACCTAACCCAACCTAACTTAACCTAATCCCAACCTAATCCCAATCCCAACTCTAACTCTAATCCCAATCCCAATCCCAACTCTAACCTAACTAACCTAACCTAACTCCAACCTAACCTAACTTAATCCCAACTTAACTTAATCCCAACTTAAATTTAACTTAACTCTAACTCTAACTCTTAACTCTAACTTAAATCCTAACTCTAACCTAACTTAAATCCTAACTTAACCTAACCTAACCTAACTCTAACTTAAATCCCAACTCTAACTCTTAAATCCTAACCTAACTCAATCCCAACTCTAATCCCAATCCTAACTTAACCTAACCTTAACTCTAACTCTTAACTTAAATCCTAACCTAACCTAACTCCAACTCTAACCTAACCTAACCTAACTAACCTAACCTAACCAACCTAACCTAACTCTAACTCTAACTTAACTTAACTCTTAACTCTAACTTAACTTAACCTAACCTAACTTAACTCTAACCTAACCTAACTCTAACTTAACTCTAATCCTAACCTAACTTAACTCCCAACTCTAATCCCAACCTAACTCTAACTTAACTCTAACCTAACTCTAACTTAACTCTAACCTAACTTAACCTAACCTAACTCTAATCCTAATCCTAACTCTAACTCTTAACTCTAACTCTAACTCTAACTCTAACTTCTAACTCTAACTCTTAACCTAACTCCAATCCTAACTCTAACTCTAACTCCAACCTAACTCTGAATCCCAACCTAACCTTAACCTAATCCCAACCTAACCTAACTCTAACTCTAACTCTAACTTAACCTAACTCTTAACTCTAACTTAATCCCAACTCTAACTCTAATCCTAACTCTAACTTAACTCTAACTCTAACTCTTAAATCCCAACTTAACTCTAACTCTAACCTAACTTAACTCTTAACCTAACCTAACTCTAACTCAACCTAACTCTAACTCTAACTCTAACTCTAACTCCAACTCTAACTCTAACTCTAACTCTAACTCTTAAATCCTAACCTAACTTAACTTAACTTAACTTAACTTAACTTAAATTCTAACTTAACTTAACTTAACTCTAATCCCAACTTAACTCTAACTCCAACTCTAACTCTAACTCTAACTTAACTCTAACTTAACTCCCAACTCTAATCCCAACTTAACTTAACTTAACTCTAACTTAACCTAACTCTAACTCTAACTCTAACTTAACTCTAACTTCAACTTAACCTAACTCTAACTTAACTTAACCTAACTTAAATTTAACTTAACTTAACTTAACTCTAACTTCTAACTTAACTCTAACTTAATCCTAACTTAAATCCTAACCTAATCCCAACCTAACTTAACTCTAACTCTAACTCCCAACTTAAATCCTAACTTAACTTAACCTAACTTAACCTAACCTAACTCTAACTAACTCTAACTCTAATCCTAACTCTAACTCAACTTAACCTAACTCTAACTTAACTCTAACTTAACTTAACTTCCAACTCTAACTTAAATCTAACTCTAACTTCTAACTTAACTCTAAATTTAACTTAACTTAAATTTAACTTAAATTTAAATCCTAACTTAAATCAACTTAACTTAACTCTAAATTTAACTCTAACTTAACTTAACTAACTTAACTTAACTTAACTCTAAATTTAACTCTAACTCAACTCTAACCTAACTTAACCTAACTCCAATCCCAACCTAATCCCAATCCCAACTCAACTCTAACTTAACTTAACTTAAATTCCCAACTTAACCTAACTCTAAATTTAACTCTAAATTTAACTTAACTTAACTTAACTCTAACTTAACTCTTAACTTAACTTAACTCTTAACTTAACTCTAAATTTAACTCTAACTTAACTTAACTCTAATCCTAACTTAACTCTAACTTAACTTAACTCTAATCCCAACTCTAACCTAACTCTAACTCTAACTCTAACTCTAACTCTTAACTTAACTCCCAATCCCAACTTAACTTAACTTAAATTCCAACTTAACTTAAATTTAACTCTAACTTAAATCAACTCTAACTTAATCCCAACTTAACTCTAACTCTAATCCTAACCTAACTCTAACTTAATCCCAATCCCAACCTAACTCTAACCTAACTCTAATCCTAATCCCAACTCTAACTCTTAACCTAACTTAACTTAACTTAACTCTAACTTAACTTAACTTAACTCTAACTTAACTTAACTCTAACTCTAACTCTAACCTAACTCTAACTTAACTTCAACCTAACCTAACTCTAACTTAACCTAACTCTAACTTAACTTAACCTAACTCTAACTCTAACTTAACCTTAACTCTAACTCTAACTTAACTCTAACTCTAACTTAACTCAACTCTAACTCTAACTTAACTTAACTCTAACTTAACTTAATCCTAACTTAACTTAACTCTAACTCTAACTCTAATCCTAATCCTAACTTAACTCTAATCCTAACCTAACTTCCAACTCTAACCTTAACCTAACCCAACCTAACCTAATCCCAATCCCAACCTAACTTAACTTAACTTAAATCCTAACTTAACCTAACCTAACTCTAATCCCAACTCAACTCTAACTCTAACCTAAATTTAACTTAAATCCCAACCTAACTCTAACTCTTAACTTAACTTAATCCTAACCTAACCTAACCTAATCCCAATCCTAACTTAACTTAAATCCCAATCCCAACCCAACCCAACCTAACTCTAATCCCAATCCTAACCTAACCTAACTTAACTTCCAACTCTAACTCTTAACCTAACCTAACTCAATCCTAACTTAACTTCAACTTAACTTAACTCTAACTTAAATTCTAACTTAACTTAACTTCAATCCTAACTTAACTCTAACTTAACTTAACTTAAATTTAACTTAACTTAACTTAACTTAAATTCTAACTTAACTTAACTTAACTTAAATTCTAACTTAACTTAACTTAACCTAACTTAATCCCAACTCTAACTTAACTCTAACCTAACTTAACTTAACCTAACTCAATCCTAACTCTAACTCAACTCTAACCTAACTCTAACTAACTTAACTTAACTCTAACTTAACTTAAATTTAACCTAACCTAACTAACTTAACTTAACTCTAACTTAACTTAACTCTAACTTAACTTAACTTAACTTAAATTTAACTTAAATCCTAACTTAACTTAACTCTTAACTCTAACTTAACTTAACTAACTTAACTTAACTAACTTAACTTAACTCTAACTTAACTTAACTCTAACTTAACTTAACTCTAACTCTAACTCTAACTCTAACTTAACTTAACTTAACCTAACTTAATCCCAACTTAACTTAACTCTAACTTAACTTAACTTAACTTAACTTAACTTAACTTAACTCTAACCTAACTCTTAACTTAACTTAACTCTAACTTAACTTAACTTAACTTAAATCCTAATCCTAACTTAACTTAACTCTTAACTCTAACTTAACTCTAACTTAAATTTAACTTAAATTTAACTTAAATCCTAACTTCTAACTTAACTCTAACTTAACTTAAATTTAACCTAACTTAAATCCTAACCTAACTCTAACTTCAACTTAACTCTAATCCTAACTTAACTTCAACTTAACTCTAACTTAACTTAACTTAACTTAAATCCTAACTTAACTTAACTTCTAACTTAACTTCTAACTCTAACTTAACTCTAACTCTTAACTTAACTTAACTCTAACTTAACTCTAACTTAACTTAACTTAAATTCTAACTTAACTTAACTCTAACCTAACTCTAACCTAACTTCCAACTTAACTTAACTTAACTCTTAACTTAACTTAACTCTAACTCTAACTCTAACTTAACCTAACTAACTCTAACTCTTAACTTAACTTAACTTAACTTAACTTAACTTAACTTAACTTAACTTAACTTAACTTAACTTAACTTAACTTAACTTAACTTAACTTAACTTAACTTAACTTAACTTAACTCTAATCCCAACCTAACTTAACTCTAACTCTAACTTAACTCTAACCTAACTTAACTTAACTTAACCTAACTCTAACTTCTAACTTAACTTAACTCTAACCTAAATCCTAACTCTAACTTCAACTTAACTTAACTCTAACCTAACTCTAACTCTAACTTAACCTAACTTAACTTAAATCCTAACTTAACTTAACTTAACTTAACTCTAACTCTAACTCTTAACTTAACTCTAACTCTAATCCTAACTCTAACCTAACTCCAACCTAACTTAACTTAACTCTAACTTAACTTAACTTCCAACTCTAACCTAACTCTAACTCTAACTCTAACTTAACTCTAACTTAACTCTAACTCTAACTCTAACTAACTCTAACTTAAATCCCAACTTAACTTAAATCCTAACTCTTAACTCTAATCCCAACTTAACCTAACTTAACTTAACTTAACTCTAACTTAACTTAACTTAACTCTAACTTAACCTAACCTAACTAACTAACTAACTAACTAACTAACTAACTAACTAACTAACTACAACTAACTAACTAACTAACTAACTAACTAACTAACTACAACTAACTAACTAACTAACTAACTAACTAATCCAACTAACTAACTAACTAACTAACTAACTAACTAACTAACTAACTAACTAACTAACTAACTAACTAACTAACTAACTAACTAACTAACTAATCCAACTAACTAACTAACTAATCCAACTAACTAACTAACTAACTAACTAACTAACTAACTAACTAACTACAACTAACTAACTAACTAACTAACTAACTAACTAACTAACTAACTAACTAACTAACTAACTAACTAACTAACTAACTAACTAACTAACTAACTAACTAACTAACTAACTAACCAACCAACCAACTGGAATCAACTGGAATCAACTGGAATCCAACCAACTGGAATCAACTGGAATCCAACCAACTAACTAACCAACTAACTAACTAACTAACTAACTAACTAATCCAACTAACTAACTACAACTAACTAACTAACTAACTAATCCAACTAACTAACTAACTAACTAACTAACTAACCAACTAAATCCAACCAACTAACTAACTAACTAACTAACCAATCCAACTGGAATCAACTGGAATCCAACCAACCAACCAACCAACTAACTAACCAACTAACTAACTAACCAACCAACTAACTAACTAACTAACTAACTAACCAACCAACTAACCAACTAACCAATCCAACTGGAATCCAATCCAACCAACTAACTAACCAACTAACTAACTAAATTAACTAACTAACTAACTAACTAACTAACTAACCAACCAATCCAACCAACTAACTAACTAACTAACTAACTAACTAACTAACTAACTAACTAACTAACTAACTAATCCAACTAACTAACTAACTAACTAATCCAACTAACTAACTAACTAACTAACCAACTAACTAACTAACTAACTAACTAACTAACTAACTAACTAACTAACTAACTAACTAACTAACTAACTAACTAACTAACTAACTAACTAACTAACCAACTAAATCCAACTAACTAACTAACTAACTAACTAACTAACTAACTAACTAACTAACTAACTAATCCAACTAACTAACTAACCAACTAACTAACCAACTAACTAACTACAACTAACTAACTAACTAACTAACTAACTAACTAACTAACTAACTAATCCAACTAACTAACTAACTAACTAACTAACTAACTAACTAACTAACTAACTAACTAACTAATCCAACTAACTAACTAACTAACTAACTAACTAACTAACTAACTAACTAACTAACTAACCAACCAACTAACTAACTAACTAACCAACCAACCAACTGAATCAACCAACCAACTAACTAACTAATCCAACTAACTAACCAACCAACCAACCGAATCAACCAACCGAATCAACCAACCAACTAACCAACTAACTAACTAACCAACTAACCAACCAATCCAATCCAACCAACTAACTAACTAACTAACTAACCAACCAATCAACCAACTGAATCAACCAACCAACTGGAATCCAACCAACTAACTAACCAACCAACTAACCAATCCAACTAACTAACTAACTAACTAACTAACCAACCAACCAACTAACCAATCCAACCAACTAACTAACTAACCAACTAACCAATCCAACTAACTAACTAACCAACTAACTAACCAACCAACCAATCCAATCCAACTAACTAACTAACTAACCAACCAATCCAACCAACTAACTAACCAACCAATCCAACCAACCAACCAACCGAATCAACCGAATCAACCAACCAACTGGAATCCAATCCAATCCAACCAATCCAATCCAACCAACTAACTAACCAACCAACCAACTGAATCAACCAACCAACTAACCAATCCAACCAACTAACTAACCAACCAACCAACCGAATCAACCAACCAACTGAATCAACTGGAATCCAATCCAATCCAATCCAATCCAACTAACTAACCAACCAACCAACCGAATCCAACCAACTAACTAACTAACTAACTAATCCAACTAACTAACTAACTAACCAACCAACTAACTAACCAACCAACCAATCCAATCCAACCAACTGAATCCAACCAACCAATCAACCAACCAACTAACCAACCAACCAATCAACCAACCAACCAACCAATCAACCGAATCAACCAACCGAATCCGAATCAATCCAATCCAATCAATCCAACTAACTAACTAACTAACCAACCAACTGAATCAACCAACCAACTAACCAATCCAACCAACCAACTAACCAACCAACCAACCGAATCAACCAACCAACTGAATCAACTGGAATCCAATCCAACCAATCCAATCCAACTAACTAACCAACCAACCAATCAACCGAATCCAACCAACTAACTAACCAACTAACCAATCCAACTAACTAACTAACTAACTAACTAACTAACTAACTAACTAACCAACCAACCAACTGAATCCAACCAACTAACTAACTAACTAACTAACTAACCAACCAACCAATCCAACCAATCCAATCCAATCAATCCAACTAACTAACTAACTAACTAACTAACTAACTAACCAACCAACCAATCAACCAACCAATCCAACTAACTAACTAACTAACTAACTAACCAACCAATCCAACTAACTAACTAACTAACCAACTAACCAATCCAACTAACTAACTAACTAACCAACCAACTGAATCAACCAACCAATCAACCAACCAACGAATCAACTGGAATCAACGGAATCAACCAACCAACTGGAATCCGGAATCAACCAACCAACCAACGGAATCAACCAACGGAATCAACTGGAATCCGGAATCCAACCAACTGAACCAACCAACCAACGAATCAATCCAATCCAACCAACTGGAATCCAATCAACCAATCCAACCAACCAACCAACCAACCAACTAACTGGAATCCAATCCAACCAACCAACCAACTGAACTGGAATCAACAACTGGAATCAACTGGAATCCGAATCAATCAACCAACCAACTGGAATCGAATCCGAATCCGGAATCCAACGAATCAATCCAATCCAATCCGAATCAACCAACCAATCCGAATCAACTGGAATCCGGAATCCGGAATCCGAATCCGAATCCAACCAACGAATCAATCAACCAACTGGAATCCAATCAACCAACCGGAATCCGGAATCCGAATCCGGAATCAACCAACTGGAATCAACCAATCAACTGGAATCAACCGGAATCAACCAACCAACTGAATCAACGAATCAACCAACCAACCAACCAACCAACCAATCCGAATCCAACGAATCAACTAACCAACCAACCAACCAACTGGACCAACCAACTGGAATCAACCAACGAATCAACCAACCAACCAACTGAATCAACTGGAATCCAATCAATCCAACCAACCGAATCAACCAACCAACTGGAATCCAACTGGACCAACTGGAATCCGAATCCGGAATCAACCGAATCAACCAACCGAATCCAACCAATCCAATCCAACCGAATCAACCAATCAACCAACCAACTGGAATCCGGAATCAACCAACCAACCAATCAACCAACCAACCAACTGGAATCAACCAACCAATCAACCGAATCCAACTAACCAACCAACCACCAACCAACCAATCAACCAACCAACGAATCAATCCGAATCAATCCAACCAACCAACTAACTAACCAACCAACTGGAATCCAATCCAATCAACCAATCCAACTGGAATCAATCCAATCCAACCAACTGGACCAACCAACCAATCCAACCAACCAACCGGAATCCGGAATCAACTGGAATCCAACCAACTGGAATCCGAATCCAACTGGAATCAACTAACCAACTAACCAACTGGAATCCAATCCAACTGGAATCCAATCCAACCAACTGGAATCCAACCGAATCCGAATCAATCAACCAACCAACCAACTGGACCAACCAACCAATCCAATCCAACCAACCGAATCCAACCAACTGAACCAACCAACTGAATCAACCAACTGGAACCAACCAACCAACCGAATCCGAATCCGAATCCAACCAACCAACCAACCAATCCGAATCCAACCAACCAACCAACCGAATCAACCGAATCAACCAACCAACCAATCCAACTGGAATCCGGAATCAACCAACCAACCAACTGGAATCCAACGGAATCAACTGGAATCAACAACTGGAATCAATCAACCAACTGGAATCAATCCAACCAACCAACCAACCAACCAACTGAATCCAACCAACCAACCAACCAACCAACCAATCAACCAACCAACAACTGGAATCCAACCAACCGAATCAACTGGAATCCAATCCAATCCAACCAATCCAACCAACCAACTGGAATCAATCCGAATCAACCAACTGGAATCAACGAATCCAACTGGAATCAATCCAACCAATCCAACCAACCAACCAATCAACCAACTGAACCAACCAACTGGACCAACCAACTGGAATCCAATCCAATCAACCAACCAACAACCAACCAACTAACCAACCAACCAACCAACCAACCAACCAACCACCAACCAACCAACTGACCAACTGGAATCAACCAACCAACCACCAACCAACCAATCAACTGGAATCCAACCAACCGGAATCAACTGAATCCAACCAACCAACCACCAACCAACCAATCAACCAACCAACCAACCAACTGAATCAACCAACCAATCAACTGGAATCAACCAACCAACGAATCAATCAACTGAATCAACTGGAATCAACAACTGGAATCAACAACTGGAATCACCAACCAACTGAACTGGAATCCAACCAATCCAACCAATCAACCAACTGAATCAACTGAATCAATCAACCAACTGAACTGGAATCAACCAACCAACCAACCAACCAATCCAACCAACCAACTGAATCAACTGGAATTGAATTGAATTGAATTGAATTGAATTGAATTCAATTGAATTGAATGGAATTCAACGGAATCAACCAACCAACCGAATCCGAATCCAATCCAACTGAATCAACCAACCAACCGGAATCCGGAATCCGGAATCAACCAACCAACCAATCCAATCCAACTGAATCAACCAACTGAATCAACTGGAATCCGAATCAACTGGAATCAACCGAATCCAACCAATCAACTGGAATTCAACGGAATCAACTGGAATCAATCAACCAACCAACTGGAATTGAATTGAATTCAACAATTGAATTGAATTGAATTGGAATGAATTGGAATTGGAATTAACAATGGAATGGAATTGAATTGGAATTCAATTCAACGAATCAACTGAATCAACTGGAATTGAATTGAATGGAATGGAATTAACAATTGAATTGAATGGAATTGGAATTGAATTGAATGGAATGGAATTGGAATTGAATGAATTGAATCAACTGGAATCCGAATCAACTGGAATTGAATTGGAATTGGAATTCAACAATTGAATTGAATTGGAATGAATTAAATTGGAATTCAATTGAATTGAATTGAATTGAATGGAATTAAATTCAATTGAATTGAATTGAATTGAATTGGAATTGAATTGAATTAAATTGAATGAATTGAATGGAATGAATTGGAATGGAATTAAATTGAATTGGAATTGGAATGGAATTGAATAAATTGAATTGAATGGAATTAAATGAATTGAATTGAATTAAATTGAATTGGAATTCAATTGAATTGAATTGAATTAAATTAAATTGAATTAAATTGAATTGAATTAATTGAATTAAATGAATGAATTGGAATTGGAATTGAATAAATTGAATTGAATTAACAATTGAATTGAATGAATTGGAATTGAATTGAATGGAATGAATTGAATTGAATTGAATTGAATTGGAATTGAATTAAATTGAATTGGAATTGAATGAATTAAATTGGAATTAAATTGAATTGAATTGAATGAATTGAATGGAATGAATTAAATTAAATTGAATTGGAATTGAATTGGAATTGGAATTGAATTGAATTGAATTAAATGAATGGAATTGAATAATTGAATTGAATGAATTGAATTGGAATTCAATGGAATTGGAATTGAATTGAATTGGAATTGAATTAAATTGGAATTGGAATTGAATTAAATTGGAATTGGAATTGGAATGGAATGGAATTGAATTGAATTGAATTAAATGAATTGGAATTGAATGAATGAATGGAATTGAATTCAATGGAATGGAATTCAATTGAATTGAATTGGAATTCAATTGAATGGAATTGGAATTGAATTGAATTGAATGAATTGAATTGAATTGAATTCAATGAATGGAATTGAATTGAATTAAATTGAATGAATTAAATGAATGGAATTAAATTGGAATTAAATTGAATGGAATGGAATGAATTAAATGAATTGAATGGAATTGAATTGAATGAATTGGAATTAAATTGAATTAAATTGAATTGAATTGAATTAAATTGAATTGAATGAATTGAATTGGAATTGAATGGAATTGGAATTGAATTGAATTGAATTAACAATTAAATTAAATGAATTAAATTGAATGAATGGAATGGAATGGAATTGAATTAAATTGAATTGAATTGAATTGAATGGAATAATTGAATTAAATTAAATTGAATTAATGGAATTGAATGAATTGAATGGAATGGAATAATTGAATGGAATGAATTAAATTAAATGGAATGGAATTGAATTAAATTGAATTAAATTGAATTAAATGAATGAATTGAATTGGAATTGAATGGAATGGAATAATGAATGGAATAAATTAAATGGAATAAATTGAATGGAATAATGAATGGAATGGAATAATGGAATGGAATGGAATGGAATAAATGAATGGAATGGAATGGAATGGAATGGAATGGAATGGAATTAAATGGAATGGAATGAATGGAATGGAATGAATAATGGAATGGAATGGAATTAAATGGAATTGGAATTGAATTAATGAATTGAATGGAATGGAATGGAATTGAATGGAATTGAATGAATTGGAATGGAATGGAATTGGAATGAATTGGAATGGAATTGAATTGAATTGGAATTGAATTGAATTGAATGAATTGAATTAAATTGAATTGGAATTGAATTGAATTGAATTGAATTAAATGAATTGAATTGGAATGAATTAAATTGAATTAAATTGAATTGAATTGAATTGAATTGAATGAATTGAATTAAATTGAATTGAATTGAATGAATGAATTAAATTGAATTGAATGGAATGGAATAATTGGAATGGAATGGAATAAATGAATGGAATGAATGAATGAATGGAATAATTGAATGGAATTAAATTAAATTAAATTAAATTAAATTAAATTAAATGGAATTGAATGAATGAATTAAATTAAATTGAATTGAATTGAATTAAATTAAATGAATTGAATTAAATGAATGAATGGAATAAATTAAATTGGAATTAAATTAAATTAAATTGGAATTAAATGAATGGAATAAATGGAATGGAATTAAATTCAATTAAATTAAATTAAATTGAATTAAATGGAATTAAATAAATTGGAATTAAATTGAATGGAATTAAATTCAATGGAATTAAATTAAATTCAATTCAACTAACTAACTAAATTCAACTAACTAACTAACTAACTAACTAACTAACTAACTAACTAACTAACTAACTAACTAACTAACTAACTAACTAACTAACTAACTAACTAACTAACTAACTAACCAACTAACTAACTAACTAACTAACTAACTAACTAACTAACCAACTAACCAACTAACTAACTAACTAACCAACTAACTAACTAACTAACTAACTAACTAACTACAACTAACTAACTAACTAACTAACTAACTAACTAACTAACCAACTAACTACAACTAACTAACTAACTAACTAACTAACCAACTAACTAACTAACTAACTACAACTAACTAACTACAACTAACTAACTAACTAACCAACTAACTAACTAACTAACTAACTAACTAACCAACTAACTAACTAACTAACTAACTAACTAACTAACTAACTAACTAACTAACTAAATTAACTAACTAACTAACTAACTAACCAACTAACTAACTAACTAACTAACTAACTAACCAACTAACTAACTAACTAACTAACTAACTAACTACAATCCAACTAACTAACTAACTAACTAACTAACTTAACTAACTAACTACAACTAACTAACTAACTACAATCCAACTAACCAACTAACTAACTAACTAACTAACTAACTAACTAACTAACTAACTAACTAACTAACTAACTAACTAACTAACTAACTAACTACTAACTAACTAACAACTAACTAACTAACTGAACTAACTAACTAACTAACTAACTAACTAACTAACTAACTAACTAACCAACTAACTAACTAATCCAATCCAACTAACTAACTACAATCCAACTAACTAACTAACTAACTAACTAACTAATCCAATCCAACTAACCAACTAACTAACTAACTAACTTAACTAACTAACTAACTAACTAACTAACTCAACTAACTAACTAACTAACTAATCCAACTAACTAACTAACTAACTAACTAACTAACTAATCCAATCCAATCCAACTAACTAATCCAACTAATCCAATCCAACTAACCAACTAACTAACTAATTCAACTAACTAACTAACTAACTAATCCAATCCAACTAACTAACCAACTAACTAACTAACTAACTAACCAACTAACTAACTAACTAACTAACTAACTACCAACTAACTAACTAACTAACTAACTAACTAACCAACTAACTAACTAACTAACTAACTAATCCAACTAACTAACTAACTAACTAACTAACTAACTAACTAAATTAACTAACTAACCAACTAACCAACTAATCCAACTAACCAACTAACTAACTAACTAACTAACTTAACTAACTAACTAACTAACTAACTAACTAACTAACTAACTAACTAACTAACTAACTAACTAACTAACTAACTCAACTAACTAACTAACTAACTAACTAACTAACTAACTAACTAACTAAATTAACTAACTAACTCAACTAACTAACTAACTAACTAACTAACTAACTAACTAACTAATCCAACTAACTAACTAACTACAACTAACTAACTAACTAACTAACTAACTAACTAACTAACTAACTAACTAACTAACTAACCAACCAACTAACCAACTAACTAACTAACTAATCAACTAACTAACTACTAACTAACTAACTACCAACTAACTAATCCAACTAACTAACTGACTAACTAACTGACTAACTAACTAATCCAACTAACTAAATTCAACTAACTAACTGACTAACTAACTAAATTCAACTAACTAACTAAATTAACTAACTAACTGACTAACTAACTAATCCAACTAAATCCAACTAATCCAACTAACCAACCAACCAACTAACTAACTAACTAACTTAACTAACTAACTGACTAACTAACTAACTACCAACTAACTAACCAACTAACTAAATCTAACTAACTAACTGACTAACTAACTGACTAACTAACTAACTAAATCTAACTAACTAACTAACTAATCCAATCCAACTAACTAAATTAACTAACTAACTACTAACTAACTAACTAACTAACTAACTAACTACTAACTAACTAACTAACTAACTAAATTCAACTAACTAACTAAATCTAACTAACTAACTGACTAACTAACTAAATCTAACTAACTAACTAAATTAACTAACTAACTTAACTAACTAACTAAATTCAACTAACTAACTACAACTAACCAACTAACTAAAAAAAAAAAAAAAAAAAAAAAAAAAAAGAAAAAAAAAAAAAAAAATACTAAACATAATAATTAATCCCATTAAACGAAACCGGTCCCTATTACGTGACGTCACTACGAGCAAGTGGTGCGGAGTATGGCAGTGGTGTCAGTGGCGCATGGTTTACACTAGTAGTAACGCTAAAAATACGCACCGTATCTAATTAATAAAATAAATAAGTAAATAAAACGCAGTAGTGACGACAATTTATTTAGTTGTGCACATTCTACGTTACAAGATTTCTTAAGAATTGACATTCAAATTTCGTCATTGCGTACTTTGGAGGAAAGGAGTGAACGATATATATCGATATTACATAAAATATCGATATACGGAAGCGATATATCGCTTTAATCCGAT